>VZTV01100490.1:912-42809 GCA_013400875.1 Anhinga rufa
AAATAGGAGGATTGAAGTAGTCAAAGCTGTGTGATGACAACACAGCTGAGAGGCAGCTGAATTCTCTGGGACTTCTCTGGCTGGGAAAGAGGTGGCTCAGTAAGGACGTAACAGGGATCTGTAAATTCAGGAGTGCTGTGGGAAAGGTGTGTCTTTTGATAGAAGTAGTGGGGAGGTAGCCAGTCCAAAATGAAAAAAGAGCAGCATTTTCTCACCCATGGCATGCTTAAGTTGTAAAACTGGCCATAAAGCTTACATGGGTGTAAAAAGCGACTGAGACGTTAATGGAAGCAAAGCCCATGGAGACATAAAATGCAGAAGTAACATACCGGGATCAAAAACTCACTGAAGACCAATCACTAGAAATTAAGAGAGTTTGTAACCAGGGTTTGTTCCTGGATGCCTGTGACAGTCCTACAATCCTCTGGCATATACCGCTGAATGCTGTTTGATACAAGACAGTAGGTTAGGGGACCCTTTCCACTGTGCGGTGCAGCTGGCTTTAGTTTCATCTCAGTGCTCCAGCATCTGGACGAACTTTTAGGATGAGGAGGTGTTTGTAGTACCACAAACTGAGAAGCGATGTGCTAAGCACTGTAACAGTACAAAAAATGGTCCTTGCCTTGTGAACCATGTTGTCTGTTTGCATTGCAAAGAAGTAAAGTTTTTTTCTCAGCTGTAGGTTTTATTCCAGGTCTGAAATGAAAGAGGAAATATATTTATGCTTCTGGCTCTGAAAATCCTGCAAGGTTGTCTCTCTGAATAGCACAGAATAATTTGCATTCTTGTCCACTTTATTGAACTTCACAAAATGTTGTTCAGCCACACAGTGAGGATTAGAAATTCTGAGGTTAGTTTTCCCCTTTCTCTTCCCCCCTCACCAGGGAAGTACTTTCCACTGCGAGCTGGCTTTTCCTGGCATCTCCCACCTCATCCTGCTGGAATGTCTGGACCATGCATGTTTCTTGTTCACTAGGTGTGACAGGAGGAGGACCCAGGTGGCCTTCACCTTGACAGCAGAGGGTTCAGTTTTGCACTTACACTAAAAGTCTCCGAGAAGCAGAACTGCAAGAGGAATAAGGGTCTGACTTTTTATGCTTTCTTAGGGGTATACGTGAATAACTCGAGTTAGGCCACACTATGAACACTGCCTCTGCAGTTTTGATACTCTTCCCAGGATTGCCTAAAATGCTCCAAGAATAATGTAACTAAACCAAGAAGAATGTCACTCTTCATTATATCTATTATACATACAAGTTACAGTAATATTCCTCTAGCACTTTCAAATCGATATCTTGCTTTTATATGATATTCTACAGAGAAGCAGCAGCTTTTTCTTCTAGATATATCTCGTATTTAGGAGCTGTTTGAGCATGCAAAAGTTGTCAGCAAGTTGCATGATTACGGACTTGTGCTTGCATACCTCACATCTTATATTTTATAATAATTCCTTACATTATTTCATATACATTTAAAGTCCTTATTATAAACATGACTTTAACTGTTTGCTAACTGTTTTCCCTTTGACTACTGAAAAAAAAATCAGTATTGAAAAAGACCCCCTAGCATTTCTCTATAACTAAGATTATAGTCTAACTATTAATATTATTATTAAGATTATTATAACTAAGATAACATCTATTACAACTAGAGTAGAGAAATACTTGCCTGATGGCTGCACAAGAAATCTACCTAATGCAGTAGAAAATTACGAACAATGTTAGGATCCACAGCTGTTTTAACGTTTTTAATTTGCTAATATTTATTTGTACTTTGTACCTTATATTAGGAAAACTTCTGAGTGTTGTGACTGCTCTGTTCCATTGTAAATATTTGTTCAGCAATGCCATGTACATCGAATCAGATCTGTATGCCCACATTATGAAACTGCTACTGCCAATTAAGAAAAGTTTCACTGAAGTTTAAGAGTACAAAGAAGGGATTCTTAAACTAAATAAAGTAGATGCTGTTATTCAGCTATGATTTGTATATTTTTCATAAAAATAACAAAATTTGGGGGAACCCTAAGTACGCTTTTGTTGCTGAACACAGATTTATTTATTAGGTTGACAGTTAACTTGGTTTTTCTAACTAGGGTTATACAAATCCTTTCTTTACAGAAGAATAAGTAATAGTTATACTGCATTTGCATACATGAGAATTGGTGAAAGAGAAATAGGGGAGCAATGCAAAGATAATTTGATATTGTTTCCACCGGCGAAACTGTGGCCCTGTGACTTCAAAGCAAGTTTTACTCTTTCTTTTCAGGAAAAGACATGTGGTATAGACATTTGGATAAACTTTGCAAGTGTGAGTGTAGTTAAGTGCTGGAAGGGGTCAGTCAGGGAAGCACTATGGAATTAAGGAATCTTTACTTGTCAGAAGTACAGGAATATTTTTCCCTGTGTTGACAAAGGAAATGTTTTTTATAGCTCTGTTTTTTATTCTGGTGAGACTAAACTTACATTGTTTCTGTGTGTGGGTAAGAATAAGTGCTCATCATATTTACAAATTGTTTTAATAAATGTTCAGTTATGTGGTTTGCTTGAAAAGGTGATGAGTCGGAGTATTTCCACTGTGATGAATTCATGTGGATATGGTATTCTTGACTTAAATTATTTAAAATGTGTTTAATTTCTCTGTCATGTTATTTGGGGCTAAATTAATCTCAGGCTTTTAAAGAAAGCACATTCTATAGATGGATGGATTAGTCAATAGTTGAATGAACTGACAATAAAAACGTGTTCCTTAGGTCTGGAAAATGTAATGGTTCTACAGTCAGTAGTATTGACCAACCCCTTATTTTAATTTAGGAAGATATACCATACATTTCCCAGGGATCTTCCCAATAACCTCACACACTTGGAATGGCTAAGGAACTGAGGAATAAACAGAAATGAAGCTAGGAGTTCTTTTAAAATTACCCTCAAAAATTAAAATTATGTATTAATTATTTTAATCCAGAGTAGAAATTTTCTTAGACACTGATTTAAAGCATGCTTGTGCACACAGAAGTCCTGATCTCAGAAGTAATGGTTACCTTTGAGAGAGTCACTTACATCAGAACAGTTATGCCCACCTCTTCTATAACATTGTTGGTTGCTCTTGTAAGGCATAGATACAATCTAAAATATGCACTGGGAAAACATCTCAGTGAAGTTTTAGCCCAGGACAGGAAAACTAAAGATGATTCTCAAAAAAAAAAGGGGGGAAAAAATCCAACTTCAAGACGTTTTGGTTAGTTTCTCCGTTAATGTCCAAGATTTACCAACTCTAAAGTACTTTTCATTTTGAAAGTTCTTTCCAAACACTCACCTACAGCTATTTGCTTAAAGACTTCTGTTAAGAGGGTGAAAGGAATGTACTGAGAATGTCTCTTTATGGAGGCTGACAAGCCTTTTCATAGAAAAGATTCTAAGTTTTCCTTTTCCCTACTGTTTAAATCTTAAGCACTAATATTTTAACTCATGAAGGAAGGAATAATCTAAATATAGTGTTTGTAATTGCATCAATACATTATAAAATTGTAACCTGATTTCATATTTGGCTAATGCTGGCATGATTTTAAATCAACCTCAAATATTCTCTGTAATTCTCTTTCTAAAGTCTATTTTAAAACAAGTAATTTAGCTATCAGCCTTATAAACATTTTATTAATTTTCTGTGTTGCTACTACCTGGTTTTACTTTATTTTCCAAAACAGTCTCTTCAGTATGCTTTAGTTTTAAAAGTGCATCAAAACATAGTTATATGGAAAAAGTGATTGATTTAAAAATATTAGTAAGATATGCAGCTACTACATACTGTATTTCAGAGGGATTCTGATTTGGTTATATTTTGTTTATATTTTAATTTTTGCAAAATCAAATCCTAAGAACATCTACACCTGCCTCTAGTCATAGAATATACCTCCATAATTAAAAAATATAACGAAACAACCCACAAAAGAGACAACCCCAAACAACCCAGTAATCAAACAAGGAACAAAAATGCTTCTATTCACTTTTCAGCCCCTCTGGAAGTATAAAGTATACTCGTGCAAGTATATAAAGTGTGAAGTATAAAAAATGACTGCAAAACATTTTAGATCTCTCAGACCTGAGAAATATATTTCTTAAGCCTTGCTTTTACAATAGCCCCTTGCCTGGAATGCTAGTTTTACACATGACCTGTTTAATCAAAACGGTGAAGATCACCCCCTGACAGTATGATGTTCGGCTTCCTCCCAGCCATATCACAGTGGTTCAGCATCACGTCCCTCCCTCAGTTTCAGCTTTCAAGCCCCTTTCTCCCAGCCCAGTGCAATAGCCATCAGGCATGTTTTGAGTAAGCTGTGCAGTCCAACGGGCCAGAGGTGAGAGGCAGGGTAGTGACTCTGCGTGGGGCAGGACACAAGGAACTCATCAGTCCGCATGCCAGCTGCAGCGGGGACTTTCTGTGCGGCCTCCTTCAGGATATGTATTCTGGCCACCTTGCTTTTGTTAGCTGTAAAAATGGTTAAACTTAATTTTCAGCTTTACTTTTAAAAATAACATGTGGACTAGGTTGTAAAAAGTCAGTGCTTAAAAGATGTAACATTCTTAAGGGTATTTCTAAAGTAACTTCTGTGCCACAGTGGTTGCTGTTATCTTGTTCTGCTGTAATCATGCCGCAGCAGCTGGACTCATGATAGAAATCAGAGCGATAAGTTCAGAAGTATACCATTAACTTTTTCTGCTTGTCCATAAGAATAAAAGAATAGCACGTCTTGCATCTCCGCATATTCTATTTGCTTGTACGATAGTTTCTCATATACGTGCACAATATGTGAAGTGCCCCAGGTGACACATTTCTGTACTGGCATATTGTATATTCTGGCAGCACCATAAGAATGCAGCAAACTGGAATAAACTATTATCTACTCTAGTGTATACTAATAATGGCTGGTCTTGATGGGGCTGGTTAGCTGTATGAGCACCTTGAGTGGCACAGGTGAGCATTTAGTCTACCTTTCTGTGTGATGTAGTTGTCTTAAAACTCTCCTTGCTAGCAGAGGAACTCTGTCAAACAAATACCCATCAGTACAAAGCCTTTTGATACAAAAAAATCGAGTCTTGTTCCCTTGTGCCTAAAACACCCACATGTATGAACTCAGCCACTGAAGCCAGTGGAGGCGATGATGTGGTTTAAGTTGTATATTTGCATGGGTATTTACTGTACTGGGGCTAAACAAAATTTAATGATCAAAATGTCTGAAATGATTGGCACCTGGAAAACTTGATCCAAAACTATAGAGCTTGTTTGTCAGTTATGGCAGGCACACCATCTGCAGCAGCTCAGACTGAATTGTCCAGAGGACAACATGGAGACAGCTGTAGGTACCCGAGAGCCTTGTTTTATGTGCATACAATAGAGGTAACACTAAATGATATTTTCTTGTTTGTAGGAGACTTCCATTTGTTTTCCTGCTGCCAAAGAGCATCAGAGGACTGCTGAAGCTAGGAGACACTGGGACAGTCATTCAGAAGTCTTCAGTGATCTCAGCAAAGCAACCACTCTGCTAAAGGAAGAGAGGATGTTCCTGATTGTGGGAGAAGTGAAGAGGAAGAAAAGTAGCCAAAGGTAATGGGACAGAAGAAATATGGTTTAAGGAATTTAGAGAGTGAACTGGAAGATGAGTGTTTATGGAATGAGGAGTCGAGTTGTATTTTTCTTTTTCAGCTTCTGAAAGTTGGTTTATTTGAAACAACTTGCTCCTGAACTTGAGGGCAACTGTATAAAAAACTGGTACTTGGGGATGACAATTATGGATTTTTCTGGTTACCTTGGCTTTCCTCATCTTCTGGACTGTTTTGGGTCCACTTGTGCTATAGAAAGAAGGATAAAAAAATAAATGCTCTACTAAACTTGGCTACCTATATAATGCGGCCAGGCTAAAGTCAAAAGGGAACATGACAAGAAAATAGTTTACACAAAAGAAGAGGAAAGACCTTGTGTCGGGACCTGGAGGACTATAACATTTCAATTCTATATTTCAGGTTTATTGGAACAAAAACTAGAATAATTAACTTTAAAAAAAAAAAAAAAGAATGCTAAATGTTAGAAATAAAAGGGTTTGTAAATGCTTCTCTTCCCTTTGCTAAATGCCCTTACAGACTGGGTCTTTCCTTCACAGTTGTTGCTCTCATTCCAGCAACTCTGTGACTGGCTTGCAAGCTTCACCCATTCCCATTGTATAGGAAGCTATTTAGGACACGTCCTACTGTCACCCTGGAGGCCTGGCTTAGTGATCGCCCCTTCCACTTTGCAGTAGCCTCAAAACTGGTATGCTTGCCAATGGTTGTCCCTCTCCACCCTGACTCCTTCTCATGGAAGCTTTTATGACCTGGTGCTGGAGGTAGAGGGGAAGGGCCTGGCATGAGGAGGGTGTCCCAGTACATGGAACAGTTGGTGAGCAATATGGATACCCTCCACTGCAAACATCATTTGAGCAGGCACAGAGTGGCTAGGATGGAGTCAATGACACTGGTATTCTCAGTTTCTTCCCATTCCCACTGGTCATTTCAATACACTTTCACCTGAATATAAGCAGCTAGGAAGAACTGCAAGGAAAACACTATTAGGCAGCACAGCACATAAAGCACATTCAGAGCCCTTCTACAGGTACAAGGCAGTGAAGATCTCTGCTTGAAGAAGTGCGTGAGAAAGTAGAAAAGTGTTTGTGCAAATACCTTTCATATAATAAGCCCAGAGAATGTAACTTAAAAAAAAAAAAGACAATAAGAAGGATCTAGATCACCTAAAAGAAGAGATTATTCACTGTGTTAAAAAAAAAGAATGGTTTTGAGAGAAGACAGAGCTGTCATTACAAAAAGTTTGTAGGAAGAAAGAGGAAGACCTGAGAATGGAAGTTCAAATGTTCTCACCTGAGGTGTGAAGAAGAGGGGGACCAGCAAGATGCCAGAGAAGAGATATGGACTGTGACAAAATAAAATATTTACTTAAAATAAAAAGGGACCCAAATCCTGTCAGAGGTCATGAGCTATTTCACCTTGTTCCTGTTCTGCACACTCAAAGATAAATGTCCATGTTCTTGCAGCCTATCTGGGCATTTCTTGGTTATCAGTTATTCTTATTCAGCTCTCAGCAGTAAGCAGTGAGTCTGAGCAATCACTATGGATACAAAAGCCATAAATCTGTGTGTAATCTCAGAATAACTGCTGCAAGGGGATTATGGCAAGAGTCAGTGAATAACTATAGACAGGAAGAAGCAAAGAATTTACTTATTTATTTCTTCCTCCTTAGCTTTTTAAGCAGGAACCAGTATCTTCATAAGACTTTGGTCTTCAGCTGCTTTCTGTTATCCTCATGTCAAGCAACTTTCTGTACCATTAACATATACAAATAAATAGGTACCTGTGTTTCATTGTCACTCTTCTGCCAAAAGACTGTAGTGCAGAAAATGGCTGAGATACAAAATGATGCTTCTAGACAAATAACTCAGTCCACATCCTACCTAAAACTTTAAGGAGGCTGGGGTAGATTCAGTAGTCTGGTGAGTTGGGTGTCAAGCTTTGCCACTGCCTAGAAGGTCCTGTACCTTCCTCTGTTTATATCCTCTCTCACTCATGTTCTCCTGATGTTTAACTTGTACCAGCACTAGGGCCCGTTGGACCTCTTAGTCGATTTGGCTGACTCACATGGCAGAAAACCAACCCAGCTGAGTAGTCTTCTCATGAAGGGATCTAATGAACACCGCCACAGGGTAGGAAGTGAGGAAGGGAAAGAGCGGGAGCAGAGGTAAGGAGGAGACGCTAAAGGCAGGGGAGAAAGGAGCAAGCAAGACCTCCTTTCTACTACTGGAAAGGGGAATTATTAGACTGACTGATCCGCCCATGGGACTGCAGGCCTAACAGCATCTTCGTGGGGCAAGACATCCAGCAATCACAGCTCTTAACACATTGATAAAATTTACAGACTAAGGATCTAGAATGGCCTGTATATTGACTATACATATATTTGGACTCCACAATCCATGATAAGAGAAGTAAACACACTGCATGTGTAGTCCAGATCATTTATTGCCTCTTACATACAGACAAAATATTAAATAAATTAAATAATAATGACAAGCAAAACCAAAAGGGGAGTCTCCCCTAAAACTCTTCTCTCGTTAACATCAACTCTTTTGCTTTCCAAGGATTTGCAGAGTCTTCTCTGCTAGCCTGCCTTCACTGTGAGCCAAGATCAGAGAGCTGAGCCAAAGTGGGATTAAGACGTGAATCTTTGTTCTCTGGAGTGCTCTGTGGAACAAAATCACAGTATCATTAAGGCTTACAGTGTTCTATGAATGGGAAAAGGGGAGAGAGTCTGTGTTTTTACTGCGCTGGGATTAATTTAAACTTCAGTAGTATCAATCTTCCAATGTGCAGAGCAATAATGAAATGTACTTCTATTTTCTTCACTCTGTGCCAGTCTTCCCCATTCACTACTTATAATGGGACCACACACAGGATTGAAGATACTGAAAATCTAATTGCAATCTGGATTGAATTCAGTGTGAAGTAAAGATTCGTGTAGGGTGTGGCTGAGCAGGCTTTCTCTAGCACAGTTTAACTAGATGTTTTGCTTGAATATTTACAGTGCTATTAATGCCTATTGTTCATAAAGCTTTTATCCAGTATTTGAAGTTAGTGAGAATTTGTGGCCCTTGGCATAGTTCTTAGTATGCTACAAAATAAAAAAAGAAATTAAAGAGTTGACCATAAAAAATGAAAATTGCATAGGTTTGCACTATGAAGATGACAGACATGATTACAAGGACTTGACTATCAGTTCATTTAGAAATTATCTGTTTGATCTTATTTTTCATGTGAGCTCATTTATCACTGAAATGGTTGCTAGTACTTTGTAATTTGAAACTTGCTCAAAAAAAGAGCAATTGTGAATAGGTTTTTAAACATATTTTCTTCTTGACAGCCTCGATATAGTAAAATTATTGATGCAAAATGGTTTTTATTATATCAAATCCTGATCTTACAAGCATTTATATCTGGACTTAACTTCATTCAGAGTTGCAGAATAATTCATGTTAGGTCTCTGAGTGAAGTTAAGCATGCACAAAATGGATCTATTCAGCCCGCCTTAAATTTCTGCCAACTTTCTGTGCCTAATATTTTCTTCTTGGTTGGTTCCTAGCAAATATCTGTCCAGGTCACTACTAGACCATGGAAATCATTCTTCAGTGGTCACTAGCTTTCACCACTGAACAAACGCAGAGACTTGAGTAAAATGGAAGCTGTGTGAGTATGAGTTGAATTGCTTAAAACCCCAGTGAGATGATGAATGGTGCACATTACATGCCTGTATGGCATATTGGCTAAGTCCTTTCAGATCCTAGCCCCTGGCAATTTTTAGCAAGTCTTGTGACTTTCCTCTCACCTTTTCTGCGTCAGGGTATCTTTAAGCACTTACAGTCCATTCCAGATGATGTAGATGGAACTGGGATTCTGGCTGCAAGCACTGGAGATCACTCTTGACAGACATGGCTGGTTGGTTTTGGCAGAAGTAATCCCTGCAGGACCTTGCCTCACGCAGAGCAGGACAGCTGTAGGGAGCATCCAGGAAAGCAGTCCTGAGTGGAAGGAGTAGGGAGAGGTAAGCAGGCTAGAGAGCACTTAATCCATGCAGTGGAAACAGCCACTGGAAGGAGCACGCCTGGGAATCCCAAATAGGAAATGAATACTAGATTTATTTTGTAAGTCAGAAAGAGGAGATTTGCAGCTTTCTGCTAAGATTTCTGAAATATGCACAAATATCTGCAAATATCAATACTTAGCTGGATATTTCTGATCCTACAAATAATTGTGTTCTGCAGTTATTTGAATATTATGCACCAAAGACTCATGAGTTTGGGACCCAAAAGGCCTGGCTCTTTATCCACTTATATCCTTTTTGTGACTAGTTAATGCCAGGGGAATTAGTCTCCATTTGCAATAGTCTTGGCTTAATTTCTGAAGTGTCAGTATGTGACCAGATAAGTCTGAAATTCTGATTCAAAAGATGACAGGAATCATGTTCATTGCACTCTAGCAGTGATTGAGAAAAGTATTTACAGCTTAAGAAATGTGCATTACATGCTATTGTCATGAAAAGAAACCACAAAACATAGGGAAAAAGCCAGCTCACTCCTGGGAACATCTGGGGAAAGCAGACGAACAGAAGGCTGATTCTGGGAGTATACAGGAGGCAGTGATCTGCCCGCCCTCTCCCGATATCCCTTCATCTCTGTTTTTGCAGTAGCAGTCTTGGTAAGTAAAAGTTGTCAGCTTGTCCTGAAGACGTGGGGCCCATGAGTGATCTTGGGGTTGTAGGAAGGATGAATTGGCTCTGAGACACGGGAAAATGTGAGGATAAAGACCCCACTGATGAGCTTGAAAGGGGAAAACAATGTTGGCCGGGGGGGAGAGCATGGTTACATGCTGTGTTGAAGGTAAGCGAGGCAGAAGGGGATGAGGACAGAAGGATACTTTGTTCTAGTGTGGGACTCTAGCAAGAGAGTATGATCTCCACATCATGAAGCAACCATTAATCCAAATCTTTATAAACTGGTTTTAATCAAGTCTTCTAGCAATAGCACATAAAGCTCTGACTAAAAATGCCTCACTAAGAATTTGGAAGAAGTTGACAGCCATGCAAATGCCACCCATACGGTTGTGGGCCCAGAAATCAGGGCATGCCAAAAACCACAGGACAATCTCTTAAAACAATAAAGCAACTCTACTGTGCTCTCCTCCTCTGCTGATGGGTTTACTATGGCTCCCAGGCTGGATGTAGTGTCTCTGCAATCCTCCAAATGTACCAGACCCCTGAGTACCCTTCTCTGTTTTATGGCGTAGACCTACCCTGAAGCCAGCTGCAGGGAACCCATGGTTTCCCGACGACCGCTAGCCAGATTTGTTGGCTTGCCAGAGGTTTTGCAGCGCAGACAGGCTGGGTCAGGACTCAAGGATGTGAGCTGGTGTGCTGGGAAGGAGGGAGCATCAGCACCATGTCTCCAGAGATCGGAGATGGGAGTTTCTGTGTGGATGGCAAACATCTAACATAGGAGGATACAGGCAAGTTTTGTACTCCTTTTCTGCTCAGGATAACCCAGGAGTCTAATTTAGACAACGACAGCCCCAGACAGAAAGCTAAAATGCAGTGCATGTGACAGCTGAGGTTCTGCACGAGGTATTGAATCACTTCTACAGCATTTTTCTAAATGTGCAAATTGATGGTTTTAGTATGAAAAAGAAAAAAAAGGATTTGAAAGCTGAATAAACACCAATACTCCAAACAAATATATACTCTACTCTTCATTGCTGTATATAGGCCTCTAACTTGCTAATGCTACTGCTGCTGTTGAATTGTGTAGATTGACTCAAAGTTATCATAACAACACTCATTTCTTAAATATGAGGCAGTGTATGAAGAACTCTTTTCAAAAATAACTAAGGATGGAAGATAAAATAGACGGCTTGTATACAGATATTTTTAGCTAAAAGAACTTGATTATATGAGAAGTTTAGGTCTATAAAGATAACAGAGTTCCTCAACTGTTCCCATCTGTCTCGTCCCTGTCCTGTGTCAGCAGGGGGAAGTAGTAACTAAGACCTTCTGTGGCTTAGATACTAAGTGCTTTTACTGGAGTATTTTTGTCCACCCTCCTTTCTTTCCCTCTTTGACATCAGTAAGAAGTTTTATTTATACACTGCTATGAGACAGTATATCTGCTACGGAAAATTACTGACAACTGCTTTGTCAGTGACACTTACGTCCAAGTAATTCTGCTTCCTTTTACAACATTTTTGTTAATCTGGATTAAAATATTGCAGGTGCTGCTCAGATTTCTACTGCCTGCAAGATATTAATATTGTTTCAATTACAGTGATTGCTGTAACAGCAGTTTTCTAAAAATTGCAGTGATGGTGGCTTTGAGGCATGCAGTGTGAGCAAGGACACCTCTTGTTCCCCATCCAGATCTCGGGCTGTGTCTCCAAACCCCGTGCCTGCTCAGAGCAGAGCTAGTTTAGCCCCACCCTCTGAGCAGTCCAGCCTTTATTTATATGAAATCTGTGGTCCAACTGGCTTCAGATGGCGTGTGTATGTGCGTGTGCCTGCCTTCTGAGTGTGTGAGACGAGCTGGGATCATGAGCCAGGGTTGTTCCAAGTGGTTTTAATCAGCAGCCCATTAGAGCAGAACGGAAAACTTCTAACAGGATAAGAACTGAGTAAGTAAACCTAACTTTGAACTCGCAATCTGGACAAAACAAATGCAAATGAAAATCTCCATAGCCTGTCAGTTTTCAGATAAATGATCACTTTTAGAGAGAAAGCTGTGCATGCTGACAGGAAGGAGGTAATTTAAAAGGACTGGAATGAAGGAAACTGTAAAAACAAAGTGGGAATTGCGAATGCAAGAGAGAAAAAACCAGCAAATGATTGTTCATGAAGTTGGTACACTCTCTTACTCTTTTCAGCTGTGGACAGGACATGTTAAGCTTTAACCTCTTGCTTTCTTGGATGCTGTTGTCTGGCTGAGTAGTTCCTTCTGCAAAGGGGGTGAAGATTTCTGCTCCTCACCTGTCTGCCAGCAGGTCTGTTCTCCCGAGGGCGTGGTGTGGAGGAGCTCGCCACGGCTCCTCACAGAACGCCCCATGGCACGCTGCTGTTAGCCGCTGCTCACATGTTGTTTCTTCACAGGTTGTTCCCGTGCCCCCATGGGAGGGCACTTCCCAAGCCTCTGCTCCTCTGGAACCCGTGACTTCTTGCCAGGCACCAGGAAAGCACTCAGCAGCAGCAATGGGGAAAACTCTCACTTGTTTGGGTAAAGCGTGCCTTTGACTTTTTTTACCCTGGCGAGACGTGGCTACTTGGACTGCATCTGCAATGTGGCGAAGGGTGAAGTGAGGACGGCAAAGAGGCCATGGTTTGTGGGCAAGTCCCCAGGTGCCGCAGGCTTTGTCGCCCTCGTCCCTTCCTTCTGGCCTTAGTGGTGGCCATCTGTCTGTTCTGCCAGACCCTGACTCCTCTCATGACCAGCAGCATCCTTTCAGCAGTCATTAATGGGATTGCACCCAACAAACTGACTAAAACGCAGCGAGGAAGATACAAGGAGGTCTCCCCAAGCAACACTCACTGCTTCCTTCCTGGCAGTAATTCACAGACAGTGAAAAAGGTAAGTCAGCTGGAGCAGAGTGCTGAGCAATAATTAGCAAAGCGAGGGATAGCAAGTCTGGTAGGATCATCTGAGTCCAGCTAAAATTAGCCTGAGCTTGGAAGTCTGAGATCTGTATACAAACAAATGGGTGATCTAATGACAGCGGCATATGCGCAAGCACATCTCCGTTACCAGCTCCTCAGTGTGGTGTTATTAACACAGGAATCCTGAAATCTTTGACTGAAACATGGCATTGCTCTCTGACTCTGGGGAGATTTCAGTTTGCTGCACAGACCATATTTTATTTTGGTTTTAGGAATCGGGTCAGAGGCTTTACAGTACAGGCACGTAAGTCAGGAGCCAGTGGGGCTTTATGAAAGTGACTGAGGCAGTTAATTAACACTGGGACTGCAGCTGCCCTGCATTAAAGTTATCTGCTGGTCAGTTTTGAACTTTACTGGGATTCTGCTGAAAAGCTGAATTTAACTGCATTTGAGAAATAAAAAAAGCGCTTTTCACATTTTCAAATCTCACTATTTACTTTGGAATCTTTGTCCCACAAATTTTACTTTGTCCTTAGGTTACCTGACCTCATGTTTATTTTGTATAGGGTTCCTAGAATGGGTGTTAAAACCTAACCAGTGCAGACACTGTTATTTTAGTTGGAAAATGTGGTTTGTTAAATGGTCCAGACTGAGGTAGTTATTTTTACTCTGGAATCTGTGATCAACACTAGCACAAATGTTTCAGGTTTTCTTCAATCCTACAGAGGACTGCTAATAGCACAGCAGATATTTCAGCGTGGTATTATCATTATGCTGGCATTTTATATACAACTCTATCAGGGCTATAAACAACCTGTGACTTCACAGATTATGGACAGCATCCACATAAAGCAGTTCAAATTTAAAAAAAAAATTAGGAGGCTGCTTCTTTGATTAGACAGGGTTCACAGTCTGAAAGGTCAGCAATATTGATTTTAAGAGAGCAGTTGTAAAGTGCATCTTCTGCAACAATCAAAGACAGATATGTGAAATAACTTTGGCATGAACTCTTTAACCTTAAGTCTTAAAAAATTGATTTTTTTTTCTTATGAAGGTCAGAGAGATTTATCTTATGAGTTGCAGAAATCTACTCTATGTTGCGTTTGTCATAATTTTATATTTTAATGACCTTTTAGTACACTAGGTACCCAGTTTTGGATTTGTTCAACAATGTGATGTGAAGAATTACAATTTAAAGGGAATTAAGAACAGGAGGCAGATGTGGGGCGCATTGTGTTACAACTTTTGACACTTACAGTCCATTCCTTATTATTCATTGATATTGTAATGGCAAAGAACATTTCATATCTTACCTTGGGCTACCTAAAGTCTGTAAGAGCTGGTGAAATAATGGCAAAGTTTTGCTAGTATGATGTTTGGCTGAAAATATCTGTAATTTCTTCTTTCCCAATTTGCCTGAGAAAAAAAGTAGATTTACATTGAATTTGGTGTGCTGGCTATTTGAAATGAGAAGGAAGCTTATGTTTTTACCGCATGCTGTACTTACTGCCCTCCAGCATACATGGTTGAATGTGACTATCACACACAGATGCTGAACCTATAGTACAGATGTAAATGCATATGTTAACTCTTATAGGTGTGTTTTCCAGTGCTGTGCTACTCTAACACATTCCTCTTCAAGTTCTGAAGACCACCCATAGCTGGCTCCCTATTTGTCTTGAAAGCTTCCTCTAGAGCATGATGAACAAAATGTCTTGCACATGTTGGGATGTTACTCTAAGTTGCTCTCTGTTTCCAGAGAATGCTCTGCTGGTTGTGTGGGCTAAATCTCAGGGAACAGAAAAGACAAACATCTCCAAAAATCTCTACCACTTTGCTTTGAAAGTGTGTTCTTGAACTGTGGGTTTTCACCCACTGCTTATTCAGATAACTGAACTGTTATCTTGAATGATTTTATTGGGTACCCAGTAACATCTAAGACAGATGTCATGGTTGAAATTTTACACTGTTTTGTTTTACAGCCACATGCCCACCCACAGTAGCTAGTTTGGAAACAAGTTTTCATTAAAGCTCTGGTTTAAATCTTCATGTATGAACCTGGAAAAATACTTTAAAATATAGGCCAAATTTTTCATATTTTTAATTAATTATTTTTAATTAATTGGTCACACATGTATTCTATAAAGAGTCCAGCAAGCAAATTTATTTAAACGAATCTACTGTGCAGTTAAACAGTGACTTAAAGAAAACACTACAAGTCTTATGAAATCAAAGTTAATGAATAAGTTTTAAGGAAAAGAAGACCCTGCTGGAGATAATATTCTTTAGATAACACCCAGTGTTTCTGGGTTTTGAGCCACAGCATCTGCCACACTGCAGAATCTCTTCTGACTGGGTAGGGGCAGGTTTAATTCTTGCTTCCTTCAGAGAAACAATCAGTATTGTGTTGAGCCTGCTGTGAGAATTTGGTTATGATTGTTATTGCATGAGCAAAATCCCCTTCCAAAGTCTGATAATTTCTCCATTCAGAGTATGCAAAACAGTAAGTGCCTCAAAAAAAAAAAAAAAAGCGGCCACCTTTTATGAGCCAGTGGGGGAAGCAGAGGGAGAGATCTGAGGAAAAGTGCAGCTTTGCCACTGCAGCTCTGATCTCAAAATTTGTCTCATGTTGGAAAGTTCTGGACAAATGTGGAAAAAGCACAGGGCTGGAAATTGGCAATTTGATCTGTAAATGTGGTTTTAACTACATCCAAGATGTCCTGGGCACATAGTCAGGCTGCCTTTTATAAATTGCAAAAATGCAGATTTCATTCATAGCCTGGAAAACCTGACAGAGCTCATAGTGCTTCTCCCTCAGATATCACACATTACAGGAGTCTTAAAAGCTGCTGGAGAGCTGATCCTGCAGCCTCATTTTCACATGAACAGAGGTCAACATTTTCTAGTATAAAATTAAATGTTAATATCTGTAATATGAAAAATAGAAAGCTTATTTCTGAATCTCCAATGTTAAAGGCATTCGAGGGAGAGGATATATCCAGCAGCAGACTGTCTTCAGGTTCAGTGAGGCACACTTACCTCCTGCATGACAAAATATTTGCAAATATATATAGTAAGGAGAAGAGTTGGTGCTGTAACATCAAAACTGAAATAGGTATCAACAAAAAAACCCCATACAAGCCCTGTGTGTAGGTTTGCCTGGCATGGTATTGTGCCAGAAATACCTTTGGTACCAGCCAAATGTAAAACCATAACACTCATCTTAAGTAATTTAGCTCTACTTCTCAGCCAGTTCTGAGAAGAGCTAATTAGCTGGTTACACTGTGTTTCCACTCTCTGAATGAATTCAGCCAGAGACAACTTATGTGTCTGCACAGCCGTGGGTTTTACCCAGGTAGATGTAGTACCTCTGCTGCTGGGCGGAAGCAGTGAGACAGTGTTGCTCACGTGATAGGCACTGTTTCGGCAGACTAGCTCTCTAACCATGGCCAATGTACTAAAAAAATTAATTTCCTTTAAGACCCATCTTAAAATTTTAAAATCTATTTCATGGATTCTCACAAAAGCTTTGCTTCACGTCCCCAGGCCATTTAAGGCCAGCTGAGAAAAAGAAAACAAACAAGACATGCAGCTTATTATATAAGAATTTAATGAGTGGGTGAGGCTGGCATCTTAACAAATGAAATATAACAGGTATGGTGAAAAAAAGTTGTCTTTGCTTTTAAGGCCCTCAACCTGCCACTTATGTTTGGTGTAAAAGATATATCTCCAAGAGGAGCTATAATGAGGTGAACAAACAAGAAGAATGAGAAAAGGTTTTTTATGGCTTTATTCTGAACAAATAGGATAGGATATCATTTATTGGGAGTGGACAGTATAAAAGATGCAAGATAAAGACAGCTTGATGTGGCCACATCTCAGAGATGCTATGTAGAAAAAGGAGAAAAAAAATAAAAGAGAGAGAAGAGAAACATTGTGTTTTAGTCCTAACCAAGATCTGAAAAAAGATCCAGTTGAACATCTTGCACAGTTTACAGGCCCAGGTACCTATATTTGAAAATTGGGAGTGAAATTACTGGAAAGCTGAGAAATTGTTACTAGAACTTTAGAACTCTATCTTGTCAGAGCCAGAAAGCTGGACTTCATAGTCAATGGAAATAGCTGCCTCTAATGCAAAATTAATCATGACTTAATGAAGACATTTAAAACAAATCTGATGAACTTCACCCCCTAAAGGTATATGTCTGGGGTTTTCTTTTATTGATTTTTTGGGTGGAATATACTAGCTTCAGTCAGAATAAGCAGGGAAGGAAGGGGGCAGGAGAGGAGTGTCATGGAAGAAGGCATGGGGAAAGGAGACACTGGCTGGGGCAGGTGTGGAAGGCAGAGCAGGGAACTATGGCTGCAAAGTAATAGTTTCCTCAGAAGGCACAGATGAGATTGTGCACAGAGGGGGCTGGATTTGTGCTGTGGAAGAGAAAGGGAGATGGGAAGAGAAATGGAAAGAAAAGAAGATAAAGCTAGTGGGAACTTCTGAAATGTAAATATGTGAAAAAGGAGAAATGAAGCTGGATGATAGAATGAGAAGGGGTGATTTTGGCTTTTATGCAGAAATGGAGTGTGGTGAGAGCTCTGGATAGAAAAGATTACATTATGCATAATAAGGTTTGATACTTTTTAAAAGTAAATTTAATCTTAAAAAGGATATTTATTTTATAGAATACAGTAGGGGGATGAGAACTCTTTTCCTCCTCACAAAAGAACAAAGAACTTTGCTAGTATGAAACCTCTGTTAATAGAAAGCAATTGACAGATGGTATGGTATCAGCAACTGGTTTCCTTGGAATGATACCTCATTCACATTGCACCCTATGAAAGCAGAACATTTTTTCCCTCATTTCAGTGTAAAATGCAAAAGGCACTGAGGAAACAGCTATTTTTACTGCAGAGATAGCTGGAGATATTTTGGTGATAAAGGGCAAGGCTATTGTGGTAGCAGTCAGGAAAGAGGGGCAGGGTGGAGACTCTTTGCAGGAAGGGAACTTTGAGAAGGATGCAGCAGCAGCAGCAAATGGGAAGTGGAGGCAGAATCTCACTCATGCACTTCATTGGAGCCCTTTCCTCAAGAGTAGCTGTTTTGATAAGATGGTAGTTCTCAAGACAAGGCTGTTGGTACTGTGAACTACATGCAATCATAAGGCAAAAACATTTTGATAAGAGCTCTGTACTTCCAGCTCAGAGAGCTGGTGATGACTGTGCAAATAACTCCAGGTTTGGATTTATGAAGTCATCAGAAATCAGCCATCAAAGTAGTGCCAGTAATCTAGTTGCTTGTTCTGCATTTATTCAGCAGACAAATCTAAGCAGAATTACATTCCAAATCTAACAGAACATAAAGACAACACATTTAAATATCCTCCAGAAAGAGAAACAGGAAATTAACTTCTCTGTTACTTCTTGATACAGGAGCTGTGTGCACTCCCAATATAACGGTAGTATGAACAACTTACTATTTCTATGAACTTTTATGCAAACCTTGAAAAGAATTTAAAAGCCACATTTGGAATTAATAAAGGTCTGCACAGTCCTGTAAATGAATGACTTAGGGCATTAGAACCACATGCTAAGTTTTTATTGTCGCTTTTCTTATTAATGCTGTTTAATATTAATGCAGTAGTTTCTAGGAATCCCACTCATAGATTTTTCGTAATGTTGTTGTGCTAGGTGGTATTTAGCAGCAAAGATAATCAACACTTTCTTTGCTGGCTAAATGAGAATTTAGGCAGTTCTCTGCCTGTCCCAGTGTTTATATAAGGTTGGTTCTCTTTCATGGTATTTCTGTTGCACTCCCCTTTCATGTAAAGGCCTTTTGGTTTGCATAGCGGCTCATATATCTCTTTTGCAGGAGGCCAGTATCTGCAGAAAACAGAGGGGTTAAAGTAAGCTGCAGTCAAGTTATTTGAAGCTATTGGACAAGACTCTGACAGTCTTGGCTAGCTTGGTGTAAAAGAGTGGCTGCCTGTAATCAACACACAGACTAATGCCACCAGAACTGGGTAGCTGCAAAGATGATTCACAGTTTTTGAGTTCATTCCTGAGAGAAGCTTAGGCAGACATGAGTTGGGCCATTATGTTAGGAAGAATTTTGTTTCTGCAGTTGAAGTGATGGTCAATGAAATTCTGTGGCAACAGTTCAAACTGTGTATTTGCTTCCTTGCCAGGCAGAGACAATGCACCAATATTTATGGAATTATGCAGTCCTCTTGGAATCTGAAAAAACACCGAGGAACTGTTTTTCTCTCCTCAGCTTGAAATATCTTTGCTATTTTCTTCTTGGCCAAAACAACAACAGTAATTATATATCATAAGATTCAGTTACCGACCAAATTTTGGATTTTTGGAACAACTCAGAAATTCTGTACAATAGAGAAAAGCTTCAGAGACTAATACAATCAATTCTATCTTTATACGTAGAATTGGATAAACTGGTTTCAAGGAAAATGTCAAAATATTTTCTCTTTAACAGAGAACTTCACAGCTATGTGCAACTTGAAGACAGACAGAACTAAGAATTGCAACTCAGATAATAGATGTCTATTTTCAGTCAGACAAGGTTGGTTATGTAATTCTTGAGCTTTCACATTATATAAACCGGGCTGTTTGTCTCATTTCTTAAGACCTCAGAGGAATATACATTTGATTTGCTATTTTTTTAAAAAATCCATAATAAATTTTATGAAGCTCAATTTGGGGTTCTTTGTGTTTTTCATGTTATTCTATAAGCTGAAAATAAAATCACAAAATTGATTTTTATGCATTTTTATTCACTTTACAGACCACTGTGGTTTGTTTAGATGAGTTGATAAGGCTGTGGATCATCTGTGTAACAGCCTATTGCACTAAAATGAGGTCAGTGACTCAGCTAAGTGCAATGGTTTGCAAGCTGTAAGAGCAGGTATATCATGTCAAAGCTGACATAGGCCTCATCCTAAATCATATGGGAAATCTCAGCTTTGCTGTAAAGCCTCATTAATTTCTGTGGAGACAGCCACACCATTCTCTAGGTAGGACATGGGCCACAGATGTTCTTTGCCAATTCCTTTCACATAAGGTATATTGAATCTGTATTAAACTGACCTGCTAACAAAGAGCCTGAGACTTCAGACTGGGGAAGAGCTAAAAAATGGTTGGGGCATGAAAACATCTGACATTTAAAAATTATTCTCAAATATTCAAGATGTTATGGATCTGTGTTTTTTGGTCTAAGCCTGCTGCACATTAAAGTTATAGGAATGCCAAAAAAAATCAGAACTATAAAACGTCAAAATATGTGAACAGCTTATTTTCATCTATTACACTCTGCTTCTTTTATACCAGCTCTCTGCCCAGACTGCATTTTTATGATTGAGAAACATTTTATAAAAACCAGCAGACTCTTTAAGTGTATAAACATGACTGCTATTGCTATAATATTGGAAATTCTGAAATATATCCAGTAGTAACTAGATCAGCATGGCCAGTGATGTAAGGAATTTTATATAGAGCTTTGGAAAAAATTACAGAATCACTGCTATAAGCATGCAGTTGGCCAGAATTTTTTTTTAATTCTGTGTAGCCAACGGGTAGTTTAAACAAAACAAAAAAACCACCCTACATAGCACTGGCTTGGCAAGAAAACAGGGAGGACATGTTGCATCTTGTAACCTGGACTGCAAATAGCTTTGAAAGGAAAGGGCAGAGGAAATAAATTTGGCAACACTATGCACAGATCTCAAGCAAGCACCGTAAAAGGTGTCGAGCTACTTCATATTATTTAATAGTACCAGATTAGACATCAGGTCAAGCTGTTAAATTTAGGACCCTGAATTGTCTCAGTGTCCCAAAGATCCCGTCATGGCTTTTTGGGAAGCTAGTGGATAAAAGTGCCTCGTGCCTAGCGCCTGGGCGGCGGGAGGGGAGGCTGGGAGGGGAGGCTGGGGCGCATGTCCCCAGCCAGGCCTGCTCGGCTCCTCCCAGCCCTGCGCCAGGAGGCTTTGGACACCGGCAGCCTGAAGGATTTTTTACATGTCTCTGGACTGTGTGTCCCAAGGAAAGCCCTCTGGAGCAGCTGGCGGTGTGCTCCGTGTGCGAGGGCCATCGCAAGCCCTCTGACCACCCGTGAAGGGCGCCTGGCGGGAGCCAGCTGCTGTGGCCCCGTGGAGCCGCTCGGGGCCATTTGCCTTTGTGTTTTGTGGAAGTGACCTAAGTTATCACCATTGCTTGAACTTCCTTTTTTTTTTTTTTTTATGCTACTATCAATGTTCTGTTGAATATTTGTCATTGCCAAACTAGAGCCCTGTAAACATTTCTGCTAATCCCCAGGGAACTAGGGAAGATGCTGTCTGCATCAGCGCTCATGTGGAGGTGGGAGGGAGAGCTCCCTTCCCCTGCAAGACCCTGCTGCGGGCAGGCTGGTGAGGACCCAGGCCTCCAGCCCTGGGGACTGTGGGGTCCCCAGGGCCCCTGGGACGCCTCGAGGCCAGCTGGTTCCTGTTCCCCAGTGCCTTGCTGGCCAGGCAGAGGGAGCAGGGGGGGCCACGGCTCAGCCCCGAGGCTGTCAAGACCTGTTGCACCCAGCGTGGGCTGCGAGGCAGTGGCCAGGCTGGGGTGAGCCCTGTGAGAGCTGCCCTTGGAGTATTGCCCACCGGGGAAAATAGTCATTGCTAGGTGCTTGAGATAGAAGCTTTTAAAGTTTGTTGGAAGCAAAATGCTTAAGGAGTGACACTGCAGGAGGCTTTGCTTTTGCAAAGAAAGATGTTTTTTGTTAGCATGAAAAAAGCGCAATAACTGTTAGTGAGGAGGGTTGCACACAAAATGCCACCAAGTCCAAGGAGGGAATCACTACCAGGCAGCAAGCACCCTCAGCTGCACCGGGAGGGATGGGAGTGGGACAAGCCGTAATCACCTGGTCTGCAGCCCCTCTGTGCTCCTTGCGTGTCCTTAGCTTACCCCACAACACTGGCCACTGCAGCACACATGGGATGGAAAATTGGATTTTCTTGCAAAATAGTGAGAGGTATTTCTCTCCTGACTTTTTTCCCAATGCAAGTGAAATGGAAAGAGGGAAGTGTCTAGCTGGACTGCCTGGAGGAGGAGGAGGGAGAGGAAGTAGGACCACAGGCACAGGGCCAGGGCAAGGGCTGGATTTAGAAACAGGGAGGGAGGGAGGGAAATGGAGAGGAAGGGCTGCCAGCGGCTGCTGGTGCTGCAGGAGAGCAGGAAAGAGAGAAGGTAAGAAGGGGAGGACAGAGGGGCAAAGGCAGAAGGGGAAAGAATGGTGGGTGCTGTGGTGGGGCAGGGTGATCTGAGATGCTCTAACGCTGTGCTTGCCACCTGATTAATGTGTTTTAAAAACATTGGGATGCTGAGGAGGACATCTGACAGGTTAGCTAATGCAGTTCCTGTGACTTTACCCTGTGCTATTTGTGCTTCTCCTGGCCAGCGTATGATCAACCTTTACTTGAATATCTCAGTGTCTAAAGTAGTTTTGGGGTGCACATTTAGCAAATATACGTGGAAGACTCTGACAGTGTTGTATCAAGATGTTTTTCAGGGTCCCCTCATTGCCCTTTCCACAGGGGATGTCTGCTCTGGAGCAAAAGCAGATGTGGTGTTAGAGGCTCAGGGCTCTCAAATAGGTCATGCTCCTCACTGCCGCAGAGAAGCTTCCACTCCAGCCAAGTGTAATGTAAAACTGCATCCTGTAATTGGGGAACAGACTGCTGAGAAGAGTGACTTTATCACTAGATCCCAGGCCTATAAACAACTGGACACATCTTGTATGACATTTGTTTATATCAAAGCGTCTGTCTCTTTTTCATTGTGGTCTACTCTGCAAAAAATGGTGGTGCCTTTTTTTGTGCAGCACTTCCTATGTCCAGTGACAAGCTTACTAAAATTAGAAGTTATGGAATAACTTAGTTTTTAAAGGACATGCTGCTGACTACTGCTAGGTTAAAATTCATGAACTTGACAGGAACTAATTTCATGTTCAATCCCTTAAATGCTGGTATGTTTCAATCCTAAAGACAAATACTTTTCACCAAAAGAAAATCTTGTTTGTTAATGGTGTTTTTATTGCAAAAGAACAGCTAGACTATTCCAGATATTAGTAACCTGTTTCCCACATGGAGCATCCTATTTTTATGCCTTATGTAAGATATGATATATCCACTTTCCCAAAGACCTGAAGACAGTGGCCCTGTAATTCACTCTTTTTGGAACTTAATGTCCAGGTCACACTATTTCTGTGTGTTTGGGGTGGCTCTTTTCCATTTTTCTTTGCAAGAAGCTCATATCCCAGGCTATTATACAGAGGAAGGGTTTTGTCTAGATGTCATTGTCCCAAGGCACTACATGGGAAGACAGTGAATGGTAGACAGCCCGAGTTCCTTGGGATTCATTGGAGACATCATATGCCTTGCTCCTATAAACAAGTTTCTCTGCCAGTCCTCCTGGGCTAGATCATGTTGGACTAATAAGGCAATAAGGTACTGGCAAGCCTACACTTACTTTTATAGAGGCACAGCAGTCTATACTACTCTTTAGGATTCTTCTGTACGCTTTTACCTCGGTACTCTTCTTACGTTTCTTAATCACGCTGCACAGCAGAACTCAGACCCTTGCACTTACCATCTGTGTAGGGCCCAAGTTCCTTAGAACAGTTAACATGGGACTTACTAAGTCCTCGCTGCTAGGTGACCCACAGGTCAGCCTGAGGCTGTCGTCAAAGTCACCTGGCAAGTGCTCTTACCAGCTCACCAGAGCAGGCCAGATTTCAGCCAAAGTTGAAGGGAAGACCACGGTTTAAAGATCCACCATTGCTACCCTGAGCTTTCAAACCCTTGCAATATCAGTCCAAAATGAAGGTAGAAAAACCAGAGAGGCAGGCAAAATGGAATTTGTGGTCAGAAGTCCCTGATATAAAGAGAATTCTTAATTACACCAGAAATATTTCCCAGATTGTCACAGTAAGTTACCAGTTTCTTTTTGTGAAAAATAATAACTATATATTATACTGCTGAGGAGTGTCCTATCTCACAACCATTGTCTTCTCATTGTGTTTGCTGTAGATCAATGACTCCATTCTCCAGTACTTTAGAAGCCATACGAGAAGAGCAGTTCTGTATGCACCTCCTGCCCACCGTGAAACTGACCGTCAGCTCTGTCAGCGCATCCTGGCAAAACATGGATATACAGTCACAGTCCTTCAAAACAGGAGACTGATGGAAGATCCCAGGCTTGAGGGCCCTTATCACAGTAAGAATAATTGGACGTAGTTAATTCATTAATTACTAAATGTTAGCTATTGATCCAGCATTCTTCCACAGAGGTAAAGCTTATAAACTCTAGATGCGAGTAAAGATACAAGCCAAATTCTAGTCCTTCCCAGTTACGCAGCTAATTTTCCACAATTAGATGATTCTTGCATTAGATACTTCCTTCTGTAAAAAAATGCAACAGAGTGATTCATCATAGTTTTGACAACCAAATTGGATCAGTTTGGTTCCTGATGATTTCTCATACCAACTTCATCAGCATAATAATGGAGTGATTTTCAGTAGAGCATTTCAAAGCAAAACAACTACCCGCTACATTTGGTTTTTTCTCATTTTCTCTCTTAAGGAAAAGCTGTATGCATGAAGGTACACTTTTTCCTCTGGTAATGTTTTGATTATTCTGTAATGTACACACTAAGCTTGTTAAGGAACACAATAAAGAAGAACTACATTTTGCACTTGCTGCAGATGCTGGGGTAAATTACTGCTGGTTCTTAGTTCCTATTAAAACTTGATCCACAGTTAAAGCAGGCTACTGAAGAAGCTTGATCTCTTGCACATGGGACTGTAGCTTTGTGGTGTAGGGTTATATTATGCCTGATAGAGGACCTTTGGGCACCAGTTATATGTATTCTGACCATGTTTAAGTGCTTTTGGACACCTTAAAGGTATGAACTGAAACTGTGATCTCAATTTGGTCTTCTGTTGGAAGTCAATTTCAGAACTGGAAGGCTTTCAAAAAAATACACAGGCCACCATTCTGTCAGTAGAAAAATTGTGTGGTTTGTCATTTCTCATGCTAAGAGGAGTGTCACTTGCATCATTCAGGCTTGCAATACATTCCTGGGGTTACCAGAGAGCTCAGTTTTGCTTTATGCTTTAACCAATCAGAGTAGCTTCATAGATGAGAAACATAATTATTTCGCTTGGGGGAGGCTTCTCAAAATCTGACCACTAATTTCAAGTTTCTTTAAGAAACATTCTTAAAAATAAGGTACATGCAGTTTTCTTGGAAGGCTGTACTGAGAACTAGTAAATTTTCTTCACCTCACTCTTTTATTTTAATCTAGTTTCATATGCACCTTTCAGCCACTCTGTGCCTTGAGTACTTTCCATCCCAGAGTGACAAGATACAGCATGTCCACAGGTTTTGCTAATGTCAGATGAGCTGCAGAGAAAATATAGTATCTCTGGGGACCATGTGCACCATCTCTGTGAAATACTTTTGTTTCAAATGGCCAAGGAAACGGGTATGTTAAATTCAGTTATTACTCAGAAAAAATCACTGTACCAGATTTTGCTACAGTGATCAACTCAAGTTCAGGTTCTCCAGTACAGGTTTTTACCCTCCAAACACTGCCTCTCCAGAAATCAATTTAATTGTGGGTATTTATATTTTACAGGCTAGCACCAGTACTTACTGCAGTATTTTTCCAGTAATGAAAAAAAAAAAAAAAAAGTTGTAGGTATTTTCCAGGAACATCCTACAGCTTCCAGCAGATGTTGGAGCATGTAAAAAAGTCAAATGCTTGCCAATTTAAGGTAAAGAGTAAGACTCTACTAGTTCTATTTCATGGCAACATAAGTCTGCCTTTAACTATTCCCTGTGTTATGTAAGTGCCTGGCTTTAAAGTTATGTTTTAAAAACAAGAAGTAAAAAGAGCATGTCCGCATACCAAACTAATGATCTTTTCTTAGAGCTAAACAAGTTATGCTCAAAGTTATTTTTTCTTTGCCAGTAGATGATGGGGTTTACTGTTCTGGATGGGATAGTACTCCTTATTTTGGAGAAGGGTATTTTGAGCTATGCTTTGTCATAATATTTTCCTAAGAAGAGTGTTATAAATTATTAAAAAATATGTTCCTTGAAGCCTCTATTAAAAAGATATAGATAATGGACTGAGAAACATAGATCATGCATGTCGTGAAAAATCTATAAAAAGAGTCATTCCTTCTTACTTGGTATTATTTAGCAGCTCTGTCCAGTGCTTTTATTTTTGTGCAGTCTGTCTTACTCCTGTAACTTTCTAAGTTCACTCTAATTTTGAAAAGATTTTTTGTTTAGAATGGCTGAGAGCCAAGAGTCTAGATGAAGTCTTATATGGAAAAAAGTTCACTGCAAAACATTCCTAATTTTTTTGCACTGGCCTGCTATTAACTTTGAGACCAGTTCTGCTCCTGTTTGAGATCCAAATGTGACAGCTCTGCACACTGATCATCCAGAGAGATCCTCCACACCTGGGCTGCAGCACTGTGTTGAGTTCATTGCTGTCAGAGAAAAACATCATGAGAATAGTTTTCTTCAGTAGAAATTTTTCACTTCTTACAGACCAACCAAAACATTTTGAGTTTCAGTAACTGGAAAATAGCTGGCTAAAAAGGAGAAGGATACCTTATTTTTTTTCCAGGCAAAGAGACTGTGGTTTATGGGTTTCCTATGAAAAATCTGTACAGATGCTTTCTGCAGTAAAATATAAATTATTCAGACCCCTAATTTTTCACTGAAAAATAGCTCTGTCAGTAAATTCTCAAGCAGCTTTGGTTGAACAAAAAGTAGCTGTGCTTTCACCATTCCTTAGCAATTAAACCCACATGGAGGGAAAAGCCCATGGACTGATGATATCTGTGCCTGCTCTGAGCTCTTTGAGTCTTCCTTTTGTGGCAGCCCTAAACGAGCCAGTTTTTCTGTAAGGTTTAACACATCTCTTAGTCTGCTGCTAGGATGGAGATAGAGAGGAGGTACTGCGTTAGTAGCACATGACGGGATAGTCAAGTGTTTGTGGAGAGCTGGGATTGCCACCTTGGGCACACAGCTGCTGCTGGGGTAGACCCATGGTGGCATGGTCAGTGTCTCCAGTATCGGTGGTAGGTCCATCATGAAGCAAGCAGTTCAAATGAAGTTGCATAACAGCTGATGAGAAAGATCTCAGGTTGTATTGGCCAGCACATCTATAAATGGTACACTTGTTTTGTTTGCCAGCTAGGCAGAAGAAGGTGTGCTTGGTGTGTTGTTCCTTCCTTCCTCCTCCTTTTTTTAAAATGTGATAATCCTCCCATAGAAACATAGCCTCCGGGACATGTTCTGCCTTTGCTGCAGCCTGGGAGCAGGTTTGAAAATGGTGTCACACAGCTTCACAGAAAATAATAAAAGGATCAGAAGGTGTGACAAAGCCCCAGATAGCTGGGCTTTCTCCTGGGATGCTGAGCCATGCAAGCCACAGGCCTTCCTTCCCTCAGCCCAGCACAGAGCTGTGCTGCTCTATCAGAGGTGAGTGGGACGAGCCGCCTGGCTTCAGAGCACCCTTAGGTTCTCCCAGAGTGGCAAACACTGGAGAGGAGCTTGCCAAATATTTTCCAGAGCCTTCTGCCTTCTTCCCTGTCCTTCCAGTCTGAGAAGCTCTCACCTCTGGGATCTGTGGGGTCCCTGTGTCTCTGTGATGCCCTGCCAACATTTTCAAACTTTAACAGGGAAGTGTTATCTAAGAAATTTGTTGCATTAAAATGCACTTCTGCCCTCCAAAAATAACATTCCCTAGTTACTATCTGCTGTCTGAACCTTTCCCCAGATGACATCTTCTAAGCTAAATAAACTAATTGTTTCTTTCTTTCTGGAGCCATCAGTCCTTTGCTCTATGCGCCTGCTTCATTAGTCAATGGTGACCCTCCCTTAATAAGCATTTCCTTCATTTCTCAATTCTTCACCTTTACTAATAGTTAGGCAAATCTCAGAAAACAGCAGGCTCCAAAAAACATGTGCAGCTGTATGCTACAAAGCTGACCAGCCAGTTTTAATTCATTCTTCAATAACATGCAAAATCCTGCTGTTACCTCTAGTTTTTGGAATGGAAAAGATTCTGCATAACCTTAATGATAGCCAGTCAGTTTGGCCATGGAAAAAAGCACGTCTATTCAGGCTGCTGGCAAACTGAGTGCAGTGTAACATTATATGCTCCCTGCTGCCTTACAATGTTAATTTTAATAGTCTGGTGGAAGTTTGTGCAATTGCAATGAGTGACTTTAAAAAAAGAATCATAACTCATTTTCATAGTATTGACTTTACATAATAATTTCCTATTTTTGGAATACTACAATTAAGTATTTAAACTTTACTATGGCTTCTGTTTGCAGTTTGAGTGACATCCACTGAAGCCATGCCATTAGAAAGATCGTTACAGTACATATATTGATTTGGGTTTTTTTTTTAATTTATTGTTCCATATGATACATATTGAACTCATCTTAGCTTTGATCAATATTTACCTCTTGGGTCACTAATTCTTGATATTTATTTCCACTGAAATCATTATTGGCTTCATGTCCTGTTCATTCACCTGAGATTGTTAAGTGGAGATTATATACTATATACATGCTTAAATTTACACATACTGCAAAGAATATTAGATCTGAAGTTATTTCCTCTTTGCTGACTTTATCAATATGCACTGAATTCTGTTCTGTTTTCTGCCATTTTAAGAACATGCTGTGTTCAAGTACTTGGCTGTATAAATTAAGCCCTGGTTCCAGCAACTAACTCTGAGGATGATCTGGCTTTTTGCAGATGTGGGAGTGGTGCTTGGGTGGAGCCGCTCCAAGAACAGGAAGGGATGACTGAGACAACAGACCCATGGGAGCAAATCCGAGCAAATCTTGGCCCTTCTCTTTATGTGCTGGGGCCAAGAGATCCATCTGGCATTTAAGGTGGCATCTCATGGTGCTACTTAGGTATTACATCAAGGAGTGGATAACCCCTCATTGTTAAAGCAACCTGAATATATTCAGACATAACTCATTTTGCTGTGAAATGCTGATTTGAGAATTGTATTGTTACGGCAGATATGACCTCTGCTGCCTCCCTCATTAGCTCTCTATAGTGTGTTCTGTTGCTTCCTTGTACCCAGTGGTCACTCCCTGTAAAAGCTGCTGCTTGGGGAATGTCAGGAAGCATGAACCTACAGGAGCAAGCGCAGGTGGTGTTCAGCAACATGGAGTGATGCTAGCTGCAGGTTTCTCTCTCTGGATGCTGCATGACTGAAGAAGCAGTTGGTGACAGATGAAAGAAAATTCTGCTTTGATTCTCCCAAAAAGCAATTTTTCTAGTCAGTCTTTGTCAATTTTTCATTTTGGTTTGTTGGCTATCCTTTGGAAAAATTGCTCTTCAAAGAAAAACTGTATTTTCCATGGGAAGAAAATGTCTGTGTCTGTTCACTTTTATTTACAGTAGGACTAGGAGGCAGAGAAAAGTTGCCACACCAGAGTTAGAGATGAAGAAACTAGAATAAAAACCACATGAGTCACTGTCAGAACTAGGATGAAATGCATGCTCCTTGCTGTATATCTTTATGTTGTTCCTTTAGCGTGCTATATCACTTCATGCTTTTGACCAGATGCTAAATCAGCAAAAGTATCAGCTTAATTGCTGACATCTGGCCAGGAGCAAGGTAGGAACTTGCAGAAGTGCTACTTCATAAGTGCAGCCAGTAATGGTTTCCTCAGGGCTGCTAATTAGTCTAGAGAATAAACTACAGCTGTGGGTTTCAGAGGCCCCCCCCAGGGCCACGTCTGGTGACTGTCAGACATTCGCTTTGCATTTTCCAAGACATATTATATCAGCAAAAGTAGTGAGAATGAGAGGAGGTAGAGACAGGAGGACACTGTTTCTCTTTCTTCAATGAGTGTGAAGACTGGTATGACTGGGGGAAGAGAGGTACTTCTTAATGTAAAATATTTAAAAAGTCTGCTGCTGAGGAAAAAAGAACATGCCTATAGTAAATAGGACATGAAGTGCTACAACAACAACAACAAAGTTATGTTAGATGTTAGGAAAGGTGTTTTGGGGGAAAGGCTAGTGAAGTAATCAGATGGATCCCCTGGAGCTGTGGAGTATTTGATCTTAGGGGTCTTGAAATATTAGGTAAAGAGATTGTATTGGGTGTAGTGTGTCCCCTTGTGGGGTAACAAGATGGACTCACAGACTTCTTGAAGCCTAGCCTTGAGAGAATGAGGCAGATAAGAAACTGAAGAGGGAAAACATAGTGATTTCTAATGCAGATGGAGAGATTTCAGGTATGAATTGGTTGTGGTGACTCGGGGCTCTAACTGCAGAACAAGCAAGATGTGTTCACATCATCTTCTTAAAATGCAAAATATTCTCAAAAAACCCCCAAATCTATAAGAATATATTCCTGACAGGAATGGGGAAGAGGGAAGGAAGCGCAAAATCAGTGGTGCTTAAGAGTATAGCCAGCTGAAGTTTGAGAAGATAGAAAGCAAATAAAATACTTTGAAACAGGGATGGTTTTCATGGGACAGTATGTAAAATCAGTGCTAAGAGAACCAAATCTCCTGCCTTAGTGAGTGGTTTTCTATGGAGTTTGAAATGCATTAACAGGCATAGGTAGCATTAGTTCTAACTTTACTTTTATTTCGTTCTTTTATTTTTAATTTTTCAGAGTACAGTTAGAAGGAGACCCTGCTTGGTGTTTGTAGCAGCCTTAGACAAGTTTCCATGAAATTCAACTAACTTTAGCAAACAAGTATAAAGACTAAAGGCCTCAAGGAAAATTGCTGGTGTGTTCTGTAAACATCTGGTTGCCATTTTCAATTACAAGGACCAACCCACTGAAGGAAGCAGTTTAGTTTTTTTGGAACAGAAATGGGACACTGGGGTTTTTGTTCTTTTTCATAGTGGAGAGTGAAGGAAATGTCAGGAATAGAGAGGTCACTAGATGCTCAGCTTTTATAAATACAAAAGTCTCTGAGAAAATTAAAGTAAATTGAAATCAGGTTCTGAAAGTGTAAACAATCCTGTGGAGGTAAGGTTAAATAAGCAGGACTGGAGATCCTAGCATGCCAGCAAACGCACATGTCAGTCATTTAAAATATTGTACAAAATAATAATGGTGAGGCTAGCCACAAAAGTATTTTGTGGGTCACCATACAAATACATGTATATCTTCAAATCTAGCAGATGTAACTTCTCTTCCAAAAATCATTTTGGTTAACTGTTGGTACAGATATATAGCTGACAGTATACAAAACTGGTTTCCTAATGCAAAATATATATCACATGAGTACACGGCAAAGTTTTGACAAGTAAAGCACATATTTCAGAAGCATTCTTTTTGTAAATTGTTAGGCAAAGGAGCTTCCTAAACAAGCTAAATACGTAGAAATGTGATCCTCAGAGCGTACTGAGTTACAAGCATATTTATTGTTTGTTAAATTTGTTCTTCTTCCTTAAAATGAAAGTTCTTGTAGTTTGGGGAAGAAAATGTATATCAGAAACATACGCTATCTTGATCACTTTTTAATTTTGCTTTTAGCAATTAAGCCTGGCTATTTGCCAACTAGTTGAAAGTGGGTGCCTAGTCTCATGCCACAGTCATCACTGATTTCAGTACAAGATAGATCAGTTTCTGACAAGCCCAAATAAATGCTGCTCTCTAATGTGATGCTGTGGTTTCTTGTAGAAAATCTAAATGCATTGTATATTTTTCTGAACAATATGTATTCTCATTCCTAATTGTTAGCAGAACACATTCATGTTTTCTAGCAGAAGAACACACAAACTATTTCTTTGTATCACTAAAATAAACCCTCTGCAGAATTGTACTAAAAATGCTGTTTCAAATGCGCTATTTTCTATGAGAAAGGGAAATTCTTTATTTGTTCATAACAAAAGTATAGGGACATTGAACTTTGTCAAGTTAAAACCAAAATATAGCATTTAGTCATAGAGCTACCAAACATACCTTTCTTTGAGTGTTCTTTTTAGTCATATAAACAGAACATAGAGTCCAGTGGAAAATGGTATTTATTGGGCTGACTTAGAATTTACAATAATTAAAATATTACACACTGATTACATAGTAAGCTAAAATTAAAACTTTGCTGGAATAAATTATCTCATGTTAATAGAATCTGAAGAACACAAGTGTACAGGAAGATACACACGTTGGCCAAAGAAAAGCAACAATGTGTGAGTCCACTGAAATTAAATAAGTACAAGGGATTAAGGTGTAAGTATACAAGCTTTATAATGTGCTAGTAACATGCAAATCCTGTAAAAGGGTTCGAGGCAATGTTTGTAACTGTAGCCTATGGGATAAGAAGGTAACAGCAGATAATTGTTTATTCAGGTATTTTTAAAATGCTTCCCTTTAAGAAATGAATCCTTGCTCTGATAGGGTTCAAGCAGAGACTCTGATTTATAAATATATATGTCTGTTCCTAAAGGTCAGATGATTGTCTACTAATATAGGTGCTGGGAGAATGACAGTAAATCCAGCCAGAAGCCTGTAGCAGTCCTGCCAGAGCACTCTCTCTAAGGGATTGTTGCATTAGTGTTGCCCAGTGTTTTGGCTCCTGGAAGCTCTGCACCCTTTCTGTTGCACTCACTGGCTCTGAGCCCTGGTCAGCTGTGAGACATGTGGTGTCTTTCATCATTGTGCTCCCATTTTAGGCAGAGGCATTATATATCACTGAAACCAAACCATTTTTTGATTTTAAACTTTAGCTACCATGACTTTTATTGGTTCAGATAGCAAAAAGCTTATCCACTGTGTGGGTCTTCATTGTAATTTGCAGCCAGCCCACTCCATTCCTAGGTTCAGATTCCAGCTTTCTCCAGCTGCATCCACTTTCAGCTGACAGCTCTTTTGAATGCTGCATCCCAAAAATGCCCCAGACATCAAAAGTGCAGCAGCCACCCACGGGTCAGAACATGTTTCTGAAAATTTCATACACCATATTGTTGTTACACTGGCTTATTTTACATCAATGGGAACCTTTCCTTCATGAGGGGAAAGATTATTCTACCCTTCTGATGTTCATTATGCTCCCCCCAAGTTGATTTTTCAATGTAATATTGAATATTTTATTTGGCCCCTGAGGTTGTCCGTTTGGAGGTAATCCTAGTTTATACAGATGTTGAAGAGAAAGGAATCTTCTTTGGTGTACTCAGAAATCAAAACTAACTATCCCTCAGTTTCGAGTTGGTCATGAGAGCTTTCAGATCTCTGAAAAAAAATATTTCATACAGAAAACTATTGCTAAAAGTGACACCTATTGTTTGATTAGAAAGGAAAAAATCAGCATATATTTAATTTCTATAATTTTTGGCAGGCGTGTTTCCTTACAAAACAATGTCCATTTTTCGCAACAGAAGGGCAAAATATGGAAGGGATTTAGATTTAAAAGTATCAAAAGAATAGGATTTGAGCAACCTTAACTGGTAGCAAGATTTAAAAAATATAGTCTTAACCTATTTCCTCAATGCTCCCTCACATAAGTAAAATATATTTAAACTTTGATAGAGGAAAGGAGGGAAGAGCTGAGTGGTATGCATTTTGGAAAGTTCTAAACAAATTATTCAAGGCATAAAGTATTTCTATAACAAGCTCATTGTTGTAATGATTTGTTTCCAACATTTGTGGTAATGCTTTCCAAAATAAATATTTAGCTCTAAAAAGGAGTTTCATTTTTAATTTATAGCAACTACTAAAAGTGTGTATGTGCATAGAATACACTGAGTTTTCTTCTGCATTGTGTAAACGTAAGATGAATCTGTCAGAACCACAGTTATTTTAGATCTGACAGTTAGAATACAGCTCAATTGATCAGTTTTTTGAAAGAGGACTTTTAGTGTAAAATGGTAAAATAAGGCAAAACCATTTTTTCTTTATTTGGAAGAAAACCACTGTTTGCTACAATGAATTATTTTTTTTTACAAGAAATAAAATAGAAAACCTATCAGCATACTGAAGTTTTTTGTTAAACAGGCTGATAAACAAAATAAGAATAAGACTTAGCTATTTTTGACCAAATCAAGAAGCATCTGTCTGTCTAAATGGGAATTAGGCATTTAAATTTTGTTTTTCCATCTGGCTTCAGCAACTCTCTCAAAACACCCAAAATCCCTCACTCCAGTTTACACAACCACAGTGAAGCTAATATCACTGGAGCCTGTCTAGACGTCAGTCTTCAACAAAAAATCATTGAGGTAATTTTCTATAAAGAGGAGACTGAAGACAAGGACTTTAAACACATAGAGTTTGGCAGATGTTAACTCCATTTTCACTTGGAATTAAGTGTTACAGCCTTAGAAAAAAGGCTAGAGGACCTTTGGAGAAAGCTCTAAGAATAGAAAGAAGTATTCAAGAAAGTACTAGCACAGAAAGTAACTGTAGACTAGTTAGGTTGCCCTCTTTATGACAGGATGATGTGTGAGGTCGGAGAAAGCAGCAGGTTTTTTTATTCTCTACCCAGCTCCATGACACATCTGATTTACATCCCAGATGTTAATATCTTCATCAATGACATAGACAGTGGGATCGAGGGCACCCTCAGCAAGTTTGCAGATGGCACCAAGCTGAGCGGTGCAGCTGACACACCTGAGCGATGGGATGTCATCCAGGGAGACCTGGACAGGCTGGAGAGGTGGGCCTGTGAGAACCTCATGAGGTTCAATAAGGCCAAGTGCAAGGTCCTGCACCTGGGTCGGGGTAACCCCCGGTATCAATATAGGCTGGGGGATGAAGAGATTGAGAGCAGCCCTGCGGAGAAGGACTTGGGGGGTACTGGTGAGCGAAAAGCTGGACATGAACCAACAATGTGTGCTTGCAGCCCAGAAAGCCAACCGTATCCTGGGCTGCATCAAAAGCAGCGTGGCCAGCAGGGCGAGGGAGGTGATTCTGCCCCTCTACTCTGCTCTGGTGAGACCCCACCTGGAGTGCTGCGTCCAGCTCTGGAGCCCCCAACACAGAAAGGACATGGACCTGTTGGAGCGGGTCCAGAGGAGGGCCATGAAGATGATCAGAGGGCTGGAGCACCTCTCCTATGAAGACAGGCTGAGAGAGTTGGGGTTGTTCAGCCTGGAGAAGAGAAGGCTGCAGGGAGACCTTATTGCAACCTTCCAGTACTTAAAGGGGGACTATAGGAAAGATGGGGACGATCTCTTTAGCAAGGCCTGTTGTGTCAGGACAAGGGGTAACAGTTTTAAACTAAAGGAGGGTAGGTTTAGACTGGATATAAGGGAAAAATTCTTTACACTGAGGGTGGTGAGACACTGAGCACAGGTTGCCCAGAGAGGTGGTAGATGCCCCATCCCTAGAAACGTTCAAGGTCAGGTTGGACGGGGCTCTGAGCAACGTGGTCTAGTTGGGGATGTCCCTGCTCACTGCAGGGGTGTTGGACTAGATGGCCTCTAAAGGTCCCTTCCAACCTAAAACATTCTATGATTCTATGTTACAGTACATATTTTTTGCATATTTGACAATGTGGGGTGTCTGTGTCTGTTGACTGTCAAAGGTGAGAAGTCTGACCCTAAGTTTCTTTAAAATGTTTGGAGAGATAATTTTAATGGCTACATTAGAGTCCACGTTCCATGGATGCTCTACATGGTAGTCATGATGCTGTCTGAATCACTGACTTTCATTACCCCATGGCATGCCAGGTGAGTAGAGTTGAAAGGAAGCATAGGGTGCTGCATAGAAAACGGTATCTGTGGGGTACGTTTGGAAGTCTGCCTTACATTAGCCATGACATAATTATTACATCATTGCCTTTGCGGTTTTGTCTAACTCATAAATAAAATGGGTCATTCCCCCTAGTCCTAAGGAAAAGTGATGCAGTATGGCTCATGTCCATCTATTTAAGCTCTTTTCCTCTGACTGGGGGTGGCCTGCTCTTCACTGAGTTTTAGGAACTGTCACTGGCTTGCGCTGTCTCCCAGGGCATTGCATGGCCACCCAGGGAGAAGAAAACAAACACAGCGAATGATTGCAGGCCAATGATTGAGCCTGTGTACTGACACTGTTTAGTTTAGCCACTGCCTCTGTTCCCAAGCTTCTATTTTTCAGTATTCTGATTGTTGGGTTGTAGGGTTGGCACAGGATGCCCGAGTGCTGTGAATGCAGTGATCAACGGCTGCCATTTGGACTTTAAAATATACATCTTTGTTTCTTGCACAGGTGATCAAACTCCATACTTTTAACATTGTAGTAGTTATCCTAATTCATTGTAATTTGAATGAGACAGGACATTAAGACAAATAAACCCATCTACTCCTTAGCTGCTTACCCTGAGGCTCCTCTATATCCATAGAACAGAAAAAGCTGTTTTCTCAGCTCTAACACAGTTTCTGCCCTTTAAAGTCAATGATGAATTCCCATTAGTGCCATCAATCAGAGGGCTTCTCAGATTAGGTTCCTCATGTCCTGTTGCAAAGAGTGGGGGTGATAGAAATGCTGGGGTGAGGGGCAGGATGGAAAGTATACGCAAACTGGCAGTTTGGTTTCCTTGGGCAGAACTCCTCCCCAGGCACCACTTTCCCATTGAACCACTCATTGAAACTTCTTTCTTGCCTCCAGCTCTTTCCATTTGTTGCATGAGCCTCTCAAAACACCCAGACTCTTCCTTGTAAGAGTAGCAGGATTGGTAATAGTCTAGTGGGGAAGATGCCTCAGTATCTTTTGCTTTTGTTGTAGCTCCTATGAACACATTCATCCAAGTTAGAGATTGCCAAATCTGGCAACCTGACAGAGGTGAGGTTGATGCAGCTCCATGCCCCCACACCCAACCAGCAGCGAGGCTGAGCATGTGCTCCCAGCTGACACATGCACACACCTGTACACCACATGCATATACACATATGGCTGGCCACACAGATCAACACACTCAGTACTCACACAAACATGAACAGCACCCATGGCCTCATCCACTCACCAGCGCTCGTGTGCACTTGTACACTTGCTCCAGCTGCTGCTGTCATGGATTCACAGGCCTCTGATCCCTGGTCTCTCTCCAGGGGCTGCAATTAGAGCCTCAGTCACACACTAACACACACGCACACGCGAGAGAGCCCCGCAGACAGGACAAGAGTAGGCAATGTTGTTTAATGAGAAGACAGGACAGGCTGCCCTGACCACATACAGAATGAGGCCAGTCAAGAGTAGCAACCAGCCCACTGCTTAGAGAAGGCAAGCCCTTTTCGTCCCTTTATTCATCTTTTTCCCATGCTTGTTCCTCTTCAAACCACCTTGATACCTCTTTTTCCCCACCTTTGGTTCCTCTGCTAAACAGCCCATAATAAGCAATTGGGAAATGCTCTTACCGTGCACCTTGTAATGGGTCCCAAACCCTTAGGCAATGAGCTTCCTCCCCCTCCCCAGGTCCACAAGGTGCTTTGGGGCTCCTCTTCACTCACCTTATGGGCACTGGGGCTGAGTCCCCTGGGACAGCTGAGGGGGACCAGGGCAGGGGCTTGTGTCTCTCGGACAGGGTTACTGGGGTTCCCCCACTCAGCATCGTGCCTCTGTGCTTCTTCGTGTGTGTGTGTACACACATGCAGGTACATGTGCATGAGAGAAAAGGGTGTTTTGTGGTCAGATCCCTCTCCTGCGATGTCCCTGGGAGCTGCTGGAGCAGGCGGCTATTTGAGTTCCCCGACCTGCTGCGGTTCCTCTGGACTCCACTGGGCACATCTCTAGCTGAGCTTTTCACAGAACCAGTGATCACAGCACTCCTACTCTGCTTACTCAGCAACAAAGACATGGGCCTGAAAACTGTAACCAGTGTTCCTCTGAGTTTCTCACAGTAAAATAGCAGAGCTTCAGGCATACATTTCCTTTTTTTCCCCCCTGAAAAAATAATTGGAGTTTTAGTAAAAGTTTCTGTAATAGAATTTTTTAATCCTTTTGATTTTGCATCAGTTGGCTCTGTCGGTTTTCCGTCTTAATCTCTGTATCCAGCCAAGAGGAGTTTTTCCTGTCCCCAAGGTGTTCTTCATTGCCGCGTGTGTTTGTTTCCCTTGTTTTGCCACTCTACTCTGTGAGTGACAGGGGTAGCTACCTGACATATTTAAACTGCTATTTTTCTTTATGTTATCTGAAGTTTAAATACAATAACTTCATAATAAACAGTGGGAGATCTTGAAGAACCTTGTGAATATCAGACCAGAGCGGTCATATATGCACACAAGCAGTGCACAGTTAGGTGCTCAAAAGCAGTGCCATGCACTTTTTTCAACTTTGATTTGTCTCACTCATGTTACACCCTGCCCCTTGATGACTTCATGCTGCTTTTTCACATGACTTTGCCTCAGGGTGCACAGAACAGGGATACAAAGTTCTTTCCTGGATATAGTCCCAAGATTTATCAATTAGAATAACTTGGATCATGTAGCAGTGGGGGCTGTCTGAAGGGAATTGTGTCAGGCAGAGTCTTCTTCCTTGGCACAGAGCAGAGTGGAGCTATTCTTCCCTCTCCGCTGAGGCTTGGAGAGCCGAGCACCCTCTTCCTCATTGCATGAAGCCGTTTGGTTTTCCCCCCTCAGCACGTGTGAAAATCTGATAATATTTTGATTTAATACATATAGAGTAAGAATTCCAACATTTGGCAACAACTAGGAATGTAAAGCTTCTTAGCCTGCGTACAAATAGAGCATACCATATTGGATTACTAGATGCTTTTGGTTTCACTGAGGCTTGCTATGCATAGAGTACCCACGTGTGGAGAGCATACCAGAGTAATCTGAATATTCATCCAAAGCACAGTGTGTAAGCACAGAAGTAGAATAACAGGCTTGAGTGTTTGAATTGCCCTGATGTGTTTGCCATTGGGTCGGGACTACATATTTCCCTTTTGTTTGCTATTAAACTCTACTGTAGCTCAGAAAGTATTGTGACAGCATATTTTCATAGCTTGAGTTGACAGATTATGCCATGATAAAAACTATATGTTGTTAGAGTTACAATCTATAATACAATTCAGTGAAGAATTATTCTTAGCCTGACATGGCCTCTCCCCGATAAACTAAGAACCATCCAATGCACCTGCCTTTCATACTGCAGTACTCTTCTCCCCATGTCAGACTAATATAATTTTTGAATGTACTTTAGTTTTATTTCCAGTATTCTGCTCATTCTTTGCTTGCATAGAAAAATATATGGATATAGTTTAATAATACTGCAGATTTTTTGTGCACTACTTTTTGTTGTCTTACAGATAACAAGTTATCTGCAAATTCAAAAACATCACTTTAAATCATTTGCTGCAGGTCTGCAAATTCATGGTTGTCTCTTATAGTAGGATAATTTGTTGATTGAAGGAATCTTTGTTAATCTATTGTATGACTGAATGTGATATAAATGGAGAAATGATTGTCCTGTCTCTTCGCCATTCTTGCATTTATGCCTGCAATGGATTTCTTTTGCTTCTTTTAGAGAAATTCATCTGCTTTGTATTACTCCAGTAAGGAAAGTGGTAACTGGTTGACTTGGTAGGCAGGTCCAAGGCAGTTTTAGAGTCTGAGACCAGGTGGAAAAAGGAAAAAGCCTTGCCATTTTTGAGAAGAGTTCTGGGAGAAACTGGTAGTTCTTGACTTGTTACACTAATTTATTTTTGTATTTTTAAAATTTTGCTTTGGACTGACAGTAAAAACAGGCTTGCAGCCTGGCCCTTCCTGATATAAGGAAACAGTAATAAAATAACTCTTCTTTTTTCAGACAAGAGTGAAAGCATTATGCCTCCCCATTTGTAGTTAGACCTAACATCTCTCTGCAGTGTTTGCAGAAGAGATACAGAATAGTCAAGAATTACCCTGGTTTTATGGGTGAGGCACTGCAATAGGACTTGAAATGGCTATTTCACTCCCCAAATGCTGAAGTCAGATGTGACAGTGCATTAATTCTTGAGCACAGGGCAATATTTTGTGCTAAGCCGTTCAGGGACAGATGAGCTGTCCTGGGAATTAGGCTGGTTCCACTTGGTTCACACCAGCCTCTCCTCCACAAAAATGCTTCCCTTGGTGCTTCAGATCCTCTTAGTTATGGGTTAACTGAGCCAAAATAAAACCCTCATCATCCTCAAGGTGGGTGAATAGTGACTGTCCTCAGGATTCCTGCAGCCTTTCCCTGGCAGCCATACAGCAACTGTACAAAGTATTTTGTGAATGAATTGACAGCGTCCACCAATCTCAGCCTAATACATGGGGGGTGGGGTGGTGTGGTGGGTGATTTTCACTTACAATACTACACTAATGTGCCAAAAGATTTCAGCCTAATTTGTCTAGTTAAGCAGGCAGTTACTGGACTGGACTGTGCGTTATGGCAGAGTACAGTCAGTCTCAACAACAGCATGGAGCATGCTGTGTGAAACAGGGAGAGGTGTGCATATGGACAAGTGAACAGCTGCTTTCCAGAATAGTTCAGAAAATATCAGAAACATCACCGCCTTTTCCTACACTATCTTCACTTGCCAGAGTGATCATTTCTTCATTGTTGTCGTAGTGAGTTCAAAGTGGTGATAGCTCATGACTATCAAGAGCCACACTAAAAGAAATATTAAAGAAAGCTCCAATAACTATTTCTTTAAGGGGAAAATTCCTGCACACCTAGATATGAGGCATTCCTTAAAGGAGAGCCCTACAAATGAAACAGTGATATCAAAAACTTATAAAAGGCCATATAGTTAACAAAGAGAAAGCATTTAGTCCAACAAGTGGCATTCTAATCTTTGCACAAGTGGGACAGCCAAGCTGCCGTAACCAGAAATAGTCATCAAAGGATATTTTTCCCTGGAGCGTTATCAGTGAAGCTCAGATCATCAGAGGTGTAGAATTCCCATGTCCCCAAACCCCATCACGCAGCCTGCCTGATGCTGCTGCCCTCTGGGATGCTGAAGGGCATNNGGGCAGAAAATCCAGCCCAGAGTCCAGACCCAGGCAGTGAGGCAGAAGTTCTGTCTTTCAGACATCCGGTAGTTCTTCCACTCTAAACTCTTGACTAGCAAACTATTGGTTCCCGACTATATTGCAGGGATGAAGCCTGCTTTGTAAAACATATTCCTCTGTCTTGTTTAAAGTTGGATTTGTGCACAAGCAGCTACTTCCAGAAATATGTGCCCCCTCACCAAACTCAGTTCAGTCTCTGCTCACTCCATTAACCTGCAGGAGCAGAGGAGTTTTACTTTTTTTTTTCCCCTGTAGACAATAAGGACTAATGATACATCAAGGTAAAACTTACATTAATCCTTTTATTTTTTTAAGGATCAGGATTACAACATGTCAAAAGTATATTTGATTACAGTTCAATGCATCAATGCCTAAATAATACCTTTTCCTGAAAGTCTTCTCTTTACATCCATGCAGCTCAGAGTTGCCTGGAAATATGTTTCAAGTACAGCTGAGGAGAATTTCTTTTAAAAAAACATCACATACAAATCTCAGGATCTCCTTTGGCAGGAGTTCTATAGCCTCCTGTAACATATTTCACTACTTCATGCTTGCAGTTCAAAACTTTCTTTATATAATCTTTGCTGCAAATTAAAATGTTCACTTTGTGGCCTCCAGTGATTAAAGAGGACAATTGGTTTTGGATGAGTAAAAATTTATTCTAT
>VZTV01100494.1:0-11466 GCA_013400875.1 Anhinga rufa
CCTCTGTGCCCACGGGACCGCAGATGAGTCAGCAACAGTTCATGGTTTGTAGTAACAAAAGTAGCTGACAATTGTAACAAAATCAGTATGGATGCTTGGTTCTCATCCAGGGCCAGCGGGAGGTTCTCAACCAACAAAGCCAATGCAGTCTAGTCTATCAGGACATCTGTTGCTTATGAGGAGAGCGATGTAAACAAAGAACAGCCCTTTCTTCTTGTTTTATCTGCTCATTAACAATGTGATGCCTTGTGAACCATAAACATACAGTGTGTGTTAGTTACTGGCTTTGGTGCTGATTACGCTGTTGTCAGATAGGAAGTCTCCTCTTTTAAGGTATTTGCAGCATTGTTGCAGGAATAAAGGTCAGGAGTGGACATGCATCATTGAGGTGGCCAAATATCTTAGGTTATGATACCACTGATGTCTAGTTTTCACTCTGCCAATAGCATAGTTTTGGAATATCTCCCTCACATCAAAAACTGTAAAGCCTGTACTGAAAGACAAAAAGCCACAACTATACTGTGCCAGAGGGAGACCACAGAAGGGACTGAGACTGTCACCAAAATGTCCTTGCAGGAGCAACATATTTTCAAAATAAAACTTCCAAAAGATCATGGGAAGCAGATGATGCCATACTGCAGAGGAAAGGTCCCACCCACCTGGTGGAACAGTTGGTTCCTGAACTCCTTATTGTGTGACTGATTTAACCCTCTGGGTATGGGGGAACACTACCACCAGGCACCCAGAGCGAGAGGAGAGCTTCCCTCCCACGTTTTATGCAAATTGTGGCCAATCTCCATTACTCTGTAAGAAGATGAGGGAAAAACCTCCTAAGTCAAGTTGTGCATCAAAGAGAAGGATTAAATCCTGCTTGGTTCTGCCAGGTGACCCATTAACTCCCTGCATCGTGGAAAAGAGTGTAGAGACAAACAAGAATAAGTCTGTTTTCAAGCCCCTTCTCAACTCTTGTGCCCAAGCACAAGGAAAGATCATACAATTTTCACCATCCCTCTTTGTCCTCCAGATGGATTCCAGCTAGATGGATCAGAGTAAACATAGTCTTAGAGAGGCTTTTTATTGTTAGGCATTTATAGGAGATAGGACCAAACTGCCCTAGAGTTTCATTGTGATGTGGGACCTACCTCTTCACCAAATTCCTTTGAAAAATCCTATTTCTGTTGCATCATTCCCCTTTACTTGCCATTTGGTACCTGGATTTTGCTGTGATTTACATAGTAACTTGAAAGCGAACAGCACCATAACCTTTAGAGGGTTAAATGTTACCTTCGGTGTTTGTGTATGAGTCCCTTTGACCCCTGTAAGACTTCTGCTCATGCAAGAGTAGGGAGTATAGCCTTGTCTCTGGCAGCCCTCAAGCAGTAGTTGGGATTTGTTCTAATTAATGGAGTCACTAGTAGGAATTACTCTGCGCTTCCCAAATATGTAACCAATGAGTTCTTCTGTTAGTTTGTTGTTCTGTTTTAATAGGGCTTTCAAACATTTCCTCTAGGCTTTCAGAGAAGTCGTATCAAGTGCATTATTCAGTATTTTAAGCTGCACTCATCATTGTATTCTTTCTGATCAAAGCACCTTTCTGGTTATTGTGTGTACTCATAAACTACAGACAGCATGCAGTACATAGATTTGGCTGCTTTTCCATAGCCACTCTGAAAATTGTAAGCAAAATTGCTTTTCATTTTGCCTGACAGCCAGTTTTAATTTTATTCATCATTTTATCAGATTATATAACATTTCTGTTGTCTGCATCTGTCTTCTGACTGCTTTCTTCTCCCTTCCTTTTTCCCCCCATTATGTTTATGCTGAAAATATGAAAACAACAATAAAGAAGAGACCAATAATAGCTTGTTGCAGTAAAAAGGGCTTATTAAAAGGATATTTTCTGCCTGGGTGAAAAAATTCCTTGAAAATATCATAAATACTTTATAACACACAGAGCTACACTTTTATTGTCTTCAGAAGTTGATTGTCTAGATAAGCCATTTAAAAAAAAAAAAGAAAGAAACAAAAAATGTCACATTTAAAAAAATAATTAGGTGAGTTTTCTTCACAGTCCAATTAGGCAGATTCCAGATGAAACATCAAAAAAGGATTAAGTAACCATACAACGGGTGAGAGCTTCTCAAATCAGTCTGATGACAAAGCAGATATACTTTCATTTTGTAGAAAAATTGCTAATACTGTAACATCCAATGAGCTTGGTTTTATTACATGTTTACAGGGCTCTTCATTGTGGTTTCAGCAATATGAAGAGCTCTGCAAGCATGCAATAAAAACTGAGCAGACTTGATGTTAGCACTGTTCATTGGTGTCCCTCGTAGCAGGGAACTTCTGTTTAAATAACCACTGAAGGTTCATGGCGTGCTCCCTAACCTTGGATTCTAACGATAAGGAGCAGAAGGAGGATCTTTCTAGTAACGTTTTTAAACCGTGTTTTGTTTTCTATAAGTACATAAAGTCTTTTATTTAAGATATCCAAGATTTGCTGGTAAGGATGATTCATAACTGAAGTCCAGTTTTCCTTTGGGATTAGGCACCAGTGTTTGTTTTTTGTTTTTCTAGCATAGCAACTGAATTTCATCATTCATTTTGTCATTTAGCAATAGAAGACAACTTCACCAAAGAAGCTCACAGTACAAGTAAAATTGGAAGTAAATGGAAGCCATATGTTGTTACTATAAATTCCAAGGTTAAGAAAAAGCTATATGATTTTTAATGGAGAGAGAAGTATACTTTGTTATCAATAGCCTTGAGTTTTTAGGTGTTTTTTTTTAATATTTATTTTGTTAATGGTAGTTTGAAGAACACATTATGCCCAAAGTGTTCAGAGCAAGCTTGTTGCCTGGCAGTAATCCATTTCTTAACTTATGTACAACTGTGGAGTTATTAATGCTAGTCAGGTTATGTGCAAGGATTCAGGAAAATTCTTTATTCCTCATTGACTCCTGACAGTTATTGTACCTAGGAACTGGGTAACGTGTTCTGAAGTGAGCAATTATGGAAATGTTTACTTCACTGGCTGCATGTAAATGTGTGCAGAGAATGTACCAGAATTTTTCCTTGGGGGTATTTAATTCTCTCCAGGGCAATGAAAATCAAATGATTTCTTTTTTTTTTCTTCTTCTTTTTTTTTTCCAAAGCTGGGATGTTTTTTTTAAGTGCTATAATGCAGCTGAATAATGATGAATGCAGTAGACAGAAAAGAAATATAGAGAGAACTACCAACAGATCTGGAAAACAAATTTTAAGGTGGAAGCTAAAACCAAAAAGGAAAAAAGGGGGTAGGGAGCAAGGGAAGGCTTGTGACAGATTCAAGTTTGCTGGAAAAAGGATATAAAATGGATACTCTAGTATTCAGGAGTAGTACAGTGCATGTAATACATCTGTTTTTTAAGAACATAAGCGATTGGCTCAGTATTGTTCACATTGGAGGGCATCACATTTGCTTGTTAATTAAATGCAGTACCAGCACCTACTGTCCCTGAACAGTTGGGGAAAAAAATCCCAATATGTATACATATCTGTGAAATTTCTACAGATGCATGTGGATCTCATGCAAATTACAACTGGATCGTTACTGCTGCTTTTTAGTACCTCGCTCCCCTAGTACTTCACCACTACTTCTGTGTAGCCATTGAGAAAAGGAAACTGGTTTACAAAAAAGGAATGTCACCAAATGTATAGCTTTTAGGAGAAATTGAATGGGATGTTTTCATCGCTGAGATTTTTTTAAAGCCAACTCATTCTGTAAATGTACGTTAAGGTCATATATAAGCAGTTTGAACTGAAATCCTGGAAAATCTTACGTATTATGTAACCTGTACATGAATCCAAACTTGTAGTGTATTCAGCGCTGAACGCTTGCCAAAGGGAAACTGATTTTAGTTTTTTGGCCTTTCTGAATAAGATTCTTAATTTTATCAAAGTGATTTTAGAAATCAGTTTTCACATACTGTTTTACAATAGTGAGAGTAAATATTACTTTAAATTGGCCTCGGTGGTCATGTGCCTGTCATTAGACTAGAATTGGATTACATTAATTAAAAAAAATAGTTGCTGACCTTTCTGCTCTAATTTTTTGTGTGTATTTTTCCTGAATTTCTTAAGGAAGGGTTTCATAAAAAGGGTTTTATGTCTTGCAGAAAATTGAGTTTTGTAGACATTACCTAACTCTTGATTTGTCACACTGGGATCAATAACATTTCGCTGCTCTTAAACACACAGAATCACAGGGGACACATAATGTTTTTTATAAGTGCAGTAAAGTTAACGTGTTGTTGAAACAAAAACTCCTCTGACAGTCCTGTAATAAGTACACTCTGAAACTAGCAAATTATCTGTAATACTAGGAAAGGCAGGAAGAGCGCTTGAGAGTACAATGTGTGTGTTGTTGGCACTAGGTACAGTATAAAGATAGATAGAGGGATGTTCTAAGTTATCCCCTCCCTTACATGTCAGAGACATGGTATAGAGCTGGGTTTCCTGGGGATACATGTTGTGGGATTGATGCAGTGGCCACGAGCAGTTTTTAGGTTGCTTTTTTACCCCTCGTTATAGCCAGTGCTTCAGCACCTCTTCAGCAGAGGTGGGTTCTACTGTGACTTCGTAAGTGTTTCGAGTGGCTGTAATTTTATGCAAGGGGATAGCCCAGTAAGCTGTGCAAGAGAGGCGTTAGAGAACGTCAGATGAATAGACACCCATTCCCCTCCCCTAATGCAGTCAACAAAAGTTTGTTCCTCAGACTCTTGCCTCTAGACTGTGGTATTTTAAAGTAGCTTTGAATTACAGTTGAATGAAAGACAGACCCCCTCTCCACTGTCTATTGTCTAGAAAATAAATGGAATTCAAATAACACATATATCCATCTTTGTTTCCTGATTTAGAGAATCAAAAGAACTGATGTTAGATTAATTTGTATACTTGTGCTGAAATGGCTGTATTCTATTGCCAAGTTTCTTTCTGGTTTCATACCAGAAAGAAGAGAAATGTGTGTGTTTGAGATTTTATGCATCGCTGCAGTGATTATAGAAAGAGAGGGGGGAAAATAATGTGAAGGAGATTTCCATTTATGCAGGAAATGCAGCTACAAGACCCAGAAAGGTGTGGCTGATGCATGACCTTTCCTTGGATTTTCTTCCTTGAGAGATTTAAGGGCAGGAAAGGTTGAGAAGCTGTTTAATGTTAAAGGAATTTTGGATATTGATGGTAGCAGGCAGTGGCCCTTTTATGCACAGTGGAAGTGCTGGAAGATAGATGTAGCCTGATGTGAAAATCTTGTCACTTTGTGTAAGCTGGTGCTATCCATCCTTCAGCACTTTGCAGAGAATGTAGTTTTATGTTCATTTAATAATTATCCATTTTGGTTGTACTTGTCGGGGAGAGCTTCTTGAGCCCCATCAGTTTTTCAGAGAAGCACCACTCAAGCTCTTCTGCTGAAAATGTTTTTCCTTTCCTCCCTTCACTTCATTCCACTCTTCCCCTTATCGACACACTCATCAGTGCCAGAGCTCTTCAGTATTCAACTCCTGTCCTTTGTGAAGTGATTTTGCCCAGACACGTCTGGCTCAGGGTGAAGTGCCCTCCCCTGAGAGCACGCACTGCAGCCCCAGGTCGCCAGCACCATGAATACATTATTATCCCAATTTCCATCCTGTTGCCACGGCAGCACTTTTGGAGCTGCTGGGTTATTAAGTCGTACATCACTAATACCCTGATATGAGCAGAAGTTGGATTTAATATCGGCCTTTGATCAGATTACCTCCCAACAGTCAGCTGTCATTAGAAAATTCCTTTGCTCATTATACCCTCGGAGCTCTGGCCTGTGTAGAAAAGGGGTGGCAGGCCTGATACATGGAGGCAATTTCCAGCCTAGGCCTTGTATTGTACACTTAATTTATTTTCTGACCTTTTTGATGTTTGGAAGATTCTGTACAACTCCCTCTCCCTCTCTTTCTCTCTCCCTCTCCTTGTATGCCTGTGTGTATGTATATATGTAATATCTTTAGTTTTGTGGGGGCCTTTTTTTTTTTTTGTCTCTTGCCAAGTGATACTGTACTTTGTAGGAGAGTGTCTCTTTTCTGCCTGTCCTCGGGTAATGTATAAAACATGGTGCTTCAGGTAGAGATGAAGGGTAAACTGATGTCCCCCTAAATGGCCAGCCTGTGTATGCACCTAACACTTCACTGAGCAATCTGTCAACATGTCAGCAACACATGTTTTATAAAAAGCCTCCAGTGGGAGCAAAGGCTCCTGCCAGGGCTTAGGAAATGCTTTGAATTCAGCAGATTTCTATTGCTGGAGTCCCCCGAGGTTCCTTTTACAATGCCTACATTTCAGAAATTTGAACTTGGGACCCTTAGGGGGTTCTCTCCGAATGCCTGAAAATGTAGAGTTATATTGTTGCGTGTCCCCAAGCGGTCTTTACTAATACCTGAATTCGGAGAAGCTGGAAATTACAGAGCTCCCCAGGGGGAGCTTTATCCACACCAGGAAGAAGAGAATAACTCTGCAGGGAGATTGCTTAATGCATTGCTGAAATAAAAGAATTTGAGAGAGATGGGTTGAAGTGTGTTTTTTTTTTTTTCTTCTTTTCTGGCCACTCCTTCGGCTTAGCTAAGTCCTTAAAGACAAAGTCAGGGTAAAGAAGCAGCTGGGCTTTTTTTAATGAAATTTTAGATGTGGCTTTTGAAACAGTCAGTTGACGTGTACGTGTGCGCGTGGATGTGCAGGCATACATGCATCCTGAGAATGTTTCTGTTACATGTAAAAGTTTATTTTGCTTCTGTTGTGCATCCTCGATCTTCCCTGTGTTCCTCTCCCTCAGATGCCTGAGTGTGTGTAACCTCTCTTTGTCTTTAGCCTTCAGAAATACTCCTGCTTGCATTTTTCACACTATTACTAACCTGACTTACGTTGCAGTTTGCTTGCCCTCTTGCCTTTTCCACGGGGCAGGCTTGCCTCCCTCCCAGCCCAACGGGACGTGGCTGAGCCTCGTCCTGCTCGAGAGCATCCAGCGCTGGTGCTCACTGCCTCATTGTCCGGCTGTCCCTCAGCTTGGGGAGAGTCTGACTGCGCCTGCCAAAGCTGGGCCAGCCCCGCACACATCCTAAATATGCTCTGCAAGGCAAGGGAGAAATTGTTTTTAAAAGCACCCTATTGTTACACAGTAGGAGACTTCACATTATACCGATTGTGTTCTTACTAAGCTTCCAAGATAGCAGGAAAATCTGAAACCCAACTGTGTGGTTTTTGTCATCCCCAGTAAGGCGAAAGCCTCTCCTCGTAGGCTGCTTTTCGAGATCTTTCTGTGGCCGGCTTTTGACACTGTATCACCTGACCCTATCAGGAGGGAGCCGGGCTGGGCTCATGTTTACCCGCCGCCCGTCCGGGGGGACGCGGCCCTACCTTGGAGGCCAGCGTCTTTCAGTTTTGCAGACAAAGAGGAGGCGAGCGCTCGCACACAGCTCGGCCGGCCGGTGTAAAACAGTTCCAGCTGTGGCCGCTCATGGATTTGAGGGGGGAGGGAGGGAAGGCATTGGCTTGTGTTTTAGGTGTGGCTACATGCATAGAGCTTGTTCTAAACATTGCTTTTTACTTCCTTAGAGGAGGGGAAAGGGATATAAACAGCAAGCGATTCTCAGCTTAGGAAATAATAAGAGCATTTTAAAACCTAAAGTACAGTTTCAGGTGGAATTAGCATTTCACTCTGTTTTGGGGGGAAGCCTAAAAGTAATTTTTCCCTCATTCTACAGAAAGTCTTCTGGCACTTCTCAGTAAATGAGGCAAATTCTGCACTGCGTTTAGTTCGGTGGCCCTAAATGTTGTGGGCTTACAAAAGGCACTTCTCACTTTCAGAATGGCTAGCTTTCTTGGTTTGTTGGGTCATTTTCTCTCTCATTTTTCTCCAGAAATGTATGAAGTGACAAAATTATTTAGACCAAACACAGGCGTGAAAAGTTTGATAGCGCATATGGTTTTAACTAATGCTTTTGCTGATGCGGCTGCTGTCCTCTGAAGGCTTTGTATTTACTGTAGCAGAATAATTGAAGATCAGGGGAGGCTTTTGATCACCCACAAAATGGTGCATGTTTGGGAAAGTCTAGGAAGGAGGGGTTTGTACCGCTTGGAGATGAGAGAGCAGGAGCTGGCGCTGGCATGCGCCTTCTGTGGAGAGACCTATTTAAAAAGAAAACCCAAACTATTCTTGCCTTCCTGAAGTATGAGAGTCAGCCAGTATTTTTTATCCTTAAGGCAAGTGGTGAGAGGAACCCGCTTTTGATATCTGTGAGTGCAAATCAAGCTGAGCCTCCTGCTATATTTTGGTAACACTTTCACTGGACAGAATGTTTGCCCTGTTCATTACAAAAGTGGTGCCAGCTGCCTGTCTGACAAAGCAAGTGTATTTAAAGTGCCTCACTGTGTGCTTAATGCATTTGAAGAAGGTGTTTTGTATTTTAAGTACTTATAGGCGTCCAGTGAAACATTTGCATCTGGCACCCTTTTTAAAAATAAAAGAGGAGAAATTTTCTTTTCCATGTGGTGCCTTTTATAAAAATGCATCTGTCCTCTTCACTACCCATTATCAAATAGAGAAAGGTTTTGTACTTGGGGATTTATTTTTAATTCTTTTTTTTTTTAATTTATTTTAGTTGTATTGGTAAGAAATGTGTCTCTCATGAATAATATCAGCAGGAGTTTCCCATTAAATGGTGTTGAGCATGTCATGGACAACTCGATTTAACTTTTAAATTTTCTATTGCCTCCTTAGGAAGGATTCAGATAGTGCATCAGCATAATCTTAAATTTATTTCCCGGGGAGGCCACATTTCTTGTTTTCCCAGCCCCCAGCCCTGCACACAAAGTGCTTCCCTTTTTCTGTGTAACTTCAGAGCAAAGTCAGCCTGCCAGATGGAGTGCTGCTGCACTGACTTTCCCCTCAAAAATAAACACATTATTTTTGAACCATACCCTGTCTCCCCTAAGGCTCAAAACTTAAGAAGGCTAGCCTGAACTCTGATCTCTGGCATGGTGGCATGATGCACTGCGTCACTCCTAGCAGGCCAGTGTTGCATTTTCCTCCTTTCTGAATGAGCGTAATGTCATTTCTTATCCTTTCTAAGATTTTCACCCTGGAGGAATGTGGTCAGGGTTATTCAGAGGAGTTGAATGCAATTCAGTATTTGCAATTTGACTCAGTTGCACCAGGAATATGCAGTTGTGCGACCCTGTATTCTTAGCCAGAGTGCCTGTTTAGAAGCCAGCAGAGTAAGACAAGCAAGGTTTCCACTGGAGAGAGATTGCTTACATAGCAATGCATTGCTTCTGTGGTAGCAGGCAATACAATTTCCCTTGTCTTCTAGCAGAAAACAAAAAAAATCCAGTTGCAGCAAAGTGGAAAGCCAATGCACAGGATATGTCAACTGTTTTTTTCAGTTGTTAATATCCCAAACTACTTAAATAACCACTAATTAGTTTTTATTTCTTTTTGGTACTAGTTTCTTTTTTTGTTTTTCATCTTGGTACATTTGCTATATCATAACCATGTGCTTGATTTGATGTCTACCTGTGGGCTCAAATTAGATACTTCGAGGAGCAAAATTAAATCATTATTTCTGTTTAGCTAGTTAGATATGCTATCAGCAAGACTTAGTCATGTTTCCCACCAGATGGTGGTTGTGAAATGTGTATACTGCTTGCTTTGTCAATGGAGTAAATTTTGACTGAAAAAAGAAAGAGAAATTCTTTTTGAACAAAGGCTGTGTTTTGTTAGTACAGTGTGCTGCCAGGCCATAGTGGCATTTCTTTTCTCAATGAAGCCCTTGTATTGTATGAACGGCTAAGCATTCAGTGGCCTCATCATATAACAGTGTCATAAGTGATTGTCTCACCCATGTTAGAGCCCTCTGTCTCATCGACCAGCAGCATCTCTGAATATTGACAATTTCCACAATAAAAGGAATCAATATGTAGAACAATACAGAAACTTTTAAACCATAAAATTAAATGAAAAGATGCTGACTGAGCTGGCAACCCACCGTATACTTCACGTGAGGTACACGATGGAGTCTGTTTGTAGGACACTTGCCAGTCTGCTAAAGACTCGATCTTTCTAGTGATAGAATTGTGACAACTAACAGGCAAATCTAGAGTCCCTTTCACTCATTTGCACCAGGTCCTTTATGAGTCAACCTTCCATTTCATTGGGAGGTGTTTGCCTGGTATGGGTGCCTGGGTTGGACTGTTTCCAGGGAAGCTCGGGGCTTATTGCTGGGTCCTCCAAGTGGGAGTTATTTCAGCCACATTTACCAGTCAGAGCAGTTAGGGAGGAAGAGTAGAGGTGCTGTTGCCTGGCAAGGTACGCAGTAGGCACCTGAGCCTGTTCCTGTTTTATCCGAACTCCCAGATACCAGCTGTGAGTGTGTTGAAGAAAAAAGACTCTTGTTTTGGCCTCTGCAATGTGGCAGCACCTCAGAAAGCTGCTTGGGCAAGTGCTTGTCTTTAAATATATAAATAGTATTATCGACTATTGGTTGTGTCATGTCTCTTTGCCACTGCTAGGGGCAGATGTTAGTGTATCTCAAATACAGGTTTATGGTATGATGCCCTCCTGTTTTAATTTAGACATTAATATGAGCAGATTTCTGGTCAGGACCACATGCTGTATTTTCAGGTGAAAGTGTCATCTGTCTGTCTTGTCATCATCCCCTTATTTCTCATCTTCTCTCAGTATTGTCACCTTTAACTAGTTCAGTTATGAGGAGTGTCTTTTAAAAACATGAGTAACCTCTTGTTTGCTGCCCACCTCAGACAGCAGCAAGCGTGTACACACAAATGGCAACTTACCTGGTGATAGAAGTGCTGGGTGGATGTGCCTTTTTCACTTGTATACTTGTCTGGTGTTCCTGTTTACCAGCAACAAACAGGTCTGTGTTTGTGGTTTGCTATGTGCTTGTTTCTTATGGTGGAATCCTCTGGTGTTTAATATGGTAGGAACATGGAGTAAATGTTGTCCTGCTCTTGGGTTGCTCTACTGGGAGACTGTTTTCTTCATCCTGTCCTCCCTTGCTCCCTTGTTCCACCTCCTTATGGTGTGGGTTCGCTAGGGTCTAATGAGGTGCATCGAGGAGGGCTGCAGTTATATCCTCAAGGAAGGCATTGAGAGGATAATTCTCTTCTACCTGTCTATTTTCTCAGAATTTATAGGAACTTGATAGCATGGAGTCCCTTTTTTTCTGTACCAGATTTAGTTGCAGTTAACCAATGGATCCAAAGCTTACCAAATAGGGTATACAAAGGCAGACAGATGCTGTCTGGTAGCATATGCTTCATTTCTTTGGAAAATCAGACTGAAAATACTCTATTTTAACTTCTCAGTTATTTAATTTCCTGCCTCAGAAGTGGTCCCAATCCAGCGCTCCAGGAATGGAATATTCCCTCAGCTCCAACCCT
>VZTV01100496.1:0-11139 GCA_013400875.1 Anhinga rufa
CAGCTAAAACCATGACACATGGTGACCAGCTGGACATAGTGGACTGTCAGGTACAAGGGAAGGCATGAGATCAGATTAGCTTAAACTCGTAGATGCTTCTTTGATGAGAGCAAGGAAAGAAAAACAACTACAAGCATGACTGTTTCTTGAAATGCCTTAGAAATCGCACACCCAACAAAGCACTGTAGCACCTATCACACAGTGGTCAGTTGGGTTTGGACAGACCTTTACAGGCTCAGGAAGCTACCCTTCTAATGCATCATGGTTTAACCCCAGCCGGCAACTAAGCCTCACACAGCTGCTCGCTCGCTCACGCCCCCCCAGTGGGATGGGCAGAGAATCAGAACAGTAAAAGTTAGAAAACTCGTGGGTTGAGATGAAGACAGTTTAACAGGTACAGCAAAAGTCACACACGCAAGCAAAGCAAAACAAGGAGTTAATTCACTGCTTCCCACGGGCAGGCAGGTGTTCAGCCATCCCCAGGCAAGCAGGGCTCCATCACGCGTAACGGTTACTTGGGAAGACAAACGCCATCACTCCAAACATCCCCCCTTCCTTCTTCTTCCCCCAGCTTTATATGCTGAGCTTGATGTCACATGGTGTGGGGTGTCCCTTTGGTCAGTTGGGGTCAGCTGTCCCGGCTGTGTCCCCTCCCGGCTTCTTGCGCACCCGGCAGAGCATGGGCAGCTGAAAAAGTCCTCGACTAGTGTAAGCGCTACTGAGCAACAACTAAAACATCTCTGCATTATCAACACTGGTTTTAGCACAAATCCAAAATACAGCCCCATACTAACTACTGTGAAGAAAATTAACTCTACCCCAGCCAAAACCAGGACCTAATGCTGCACCTGGCACATCTGGCAGCACCTGGCACCACTGCTTTGGGGTGCCTCAGCTCCTCAGCTCTCCACAGCCATTTCCAAGTTGCCCTTAGCATCTGTCCCCTGCCCACTCTTCAACCATGTAAAAGTCCTGGCCATCAGCATCAACAGGTCAGTGCTGGGTTCAGAAGTCTTCTAACTTGCCTTCCCTCCTCCACTGTGTAAGGAGTGAAGGCAAGCTAACTTTTGAGAACCAGCTGCAGTGCTGCTGCTCACAGAGCAAGAAGCCCTACTGTACACACAGTGTAAACTATACACAGCACACAAACTCTTATCCAAGTTTTACTCCTAACTTCCCTTTTTGTCACACAGAGATTTCTGTTCCGGGTTCAAAAGATCGGAAATACGTAAGTAATTTAACAGCAGTGCAGAAAGCTTTGAGGTACCTTCCACCAGGGCTGTATTTTCCTGCCTTTTTACTTACTTTAGAAATCACCCCCAACTTATATGCATAGCACAACGCTTGAATCCAACAAGCTCTACAGACTCCTCTACACCCAAGAGCCCTTGAGCCTCAGTGCCACCTGAACATCCTCTGCCAGCACCGTAATTACTGCAAGACACTCCTTCAAGGATCTGGCCTCTGTCAGCTGTTCAGTATTGGTTTTCTCACTGGCCCAAGACAGGCTCAGCCCAAGATCTCCCTAAGTCCTTCCTGCAGAGCACAGTTCAAAGAGTCAAAAAACAGACTTTGCAAAATAAACAAAAGCAAAGCTCTTTCCCTTCACTAGTATAGCCTGTGGGAGCCCAAGCCCTTGTGCGCTGTGCTTTAGTCTTCAGCACTTTTCACAAGTGCCAGATCCCCACCCCTCTCTCAGGCTTTTCACTATTTCCTAGGGCAAAATCTGATAAGAAGTTGCCAGGCCCTGGATCTGCATGGTGTTTACAGGAACAGACCACTCTATCCAAAGCTTCATTAGGTAAACTAGACCCAATATCAGCACATGTACATATTTGAGAGGATTAAGAATGAGATTTCATCAAAAGGTATTTCAATTATCAGACTGCACAGCAGATACACAGCAAGGCAAAGGACTCTGAGAGCAAGTCTGGCCATGTATCAACCACCTGTCCGTTCCATGAAAAGTCTCCCTGCCTACCCAGTCCTGCCGCAGGAAGCACCCTTGCAAGGCTCGGCAATCGTTGGAAAGCAGACGGGCAAGAGTGAGGAGGGCAGCCTGAGAGCAGTGTCGGTGCAGATGGGAGGTGGAATCAGGTGAGTGACTGGAGCAGAGGTTCTGTGGAGAGGACCGGAGGGTCTGTCTGGGGCAGCTGGCAAAGCAGGCTGCTGCACTGGGGGTGGAGCATCAGCCCTTTGGTTCTGATTGAGCCAGTAACTTAGATTAACTTTAGCGAGGCTCTCAATGCCCCTAGTATCCTTATAACCAAATTAGTGAGCTAGTCACTGGGTACATGAATAATGAGGTTGGTTGATGAGGCTGGACCACCAAGCTCAAAGCTGATCAGCAGTTACAAAGCCCAAGTGACAACCAGTGGAGTTGAGCAGCATCTCTCAAGGCTCGATACTGGGGCCAATACTCTGTGATGCCTTGATTAACACCCTGAATGATGTGACAAAGCATACGGCCAGCAAATTCCTGTAAAATACTAAATAAGCGGTGTGGTCGAAATACTTAGAGAGCTGGGCTACTACTTAGAGGAATCCCAATAGGCTGGATAAATGGCTGATAGGAACTTCATGAAGTTAAAAGAAAAAATCAAATACAAAGTCCCCCGCCTGGGAGGGAATAGCTCCCTGCAACAGTACAGGGTGCCGCCTGGCTGAGCAGCTGGAAAAGTTTGGAATTTGTAAAAGGTTTGGGAACTCAGTGGAGGTACTCTTCAAAGCACGTCCCCAAGATCCTGATTTTTTTCCTGTGAGGGTGGTCAAACGCCCGACCAAGGTGCCCAGAAAGGCTGTGGAACCTCCATTCCCAGCGACATTCAAAGCCCAGCCGGCCAAGGCGGTGAGCAACGCGCTCTTGTTCGGTTCGACCTGCCGGGGGCCGGCGTAACGACCCGCGGGGTCGGGGCGTCCCGACTCAACCCTCCTCAGCCAGAACTAGTCGCTCCTGCTTCTCCCCTCCAGCGCTAGCGTCCCGCAGGCCAGCAGGGCGCAGTGAAAGGCGAGGAATGACGGCCCGCCCCGCAGCATTCCTGCGAGGCTGCAACGACGCGCGGGACGGCCCCGNGCGCTCGGCTCGGTACCGCTGCTGGAAGCGCTGGACGTGGCCTGTTGCTGCAAGCGTCCGGGGCTGCAGCGTTCGTATTGCCCAACTCTCCGCCTTGATCTCGAGATCTAAACACACGCTTCATAAAAGACGAAATTTGAATTCTTACGTAACCACATGACTGCAGGCACTGGGCTGATGAAATCCTAAGTAGCACCGAGGCTCCTCCACTGACACAGGACCTGGAGGGGACCGCCAAAACCCAGGAGACATGGGCAGCTCCGCGCCGTTTTACCGGACAGCTTTGCTACAGCTCGGGATCGCGCTCACATCCCTCATGCAACTGAACGCCAAGGCCACGAGACATTTGCACGCTTCTGCCAGTTCCAGTAAAAACTACGGCATACTGGTTTAAGCTATGGCACTTTATCCACAAATTACACATATGGAAAATCAGACACGGTGGAAAGAAACCCAGTGAATGGAAGTCTGGGGATCCCAAAAACCTGCGTTTAGAGGCGGCTGAGCCTAAAAGCACTGCCTCAGGGGTCTGACTCGTGCATTGATGCAACCAGCTGGAGCGGTTTCAGGCATTCCCATGCCAGTCTCTCCGCCCTGCTCTCCTGGGCTGGGTTAACACACCCATTCCAGGGGAGGCAGAAAGGAATGGGAACTTCAGCCTCTGTCACAGGGCATTGCGGAGCTCGCACAAGCCCCTTTCCTCAGTCGCTTGGTTAGCTAACAGCACTGGGGGCGGCGGAGGGTGTATGCACAGGCTCCTTGCTATCACCTGGGAGAGCTAGCAACCCACTACAGACAGCAAAGATGGTATTTTAAACTGCTAGTTACATCTGTCAGAGCATGTCATCCAGATCTTAGAGATGCTCATCCATATACATAGAGACGTCTCATACATCTGGAGTAGATCCTTGCCACACACCCTGTGCGTTACCACTCGGCAGCTTTCACACACACCACCAGTGCATCACTCCTCTACTCTCCCTGACCCAGCTGATCACGCTGATCAGAGACCCAATGCATCACAGAGGTTGGAAGGGGTCTCTGGAGGCCACCCAGCCCAACCCTGCTCAAAGCAGGGCCAGTTAGAGCAGACTGCTCAGGGCCTCGGCCAGTCAAGTTCTGACAGCCTCCAAGGCTGGAGGTTCCACAACCTCTCTGGACAACCTGCTCCAGCGTTTGACCACCTTCATGGTTTAGGATTTTAGCGCATACTCTGAAGGGTCAGCACTCCAAACTGAATTTAGGCAAATCACTTATGCCCTCAATATGCTGTTCCACAGGAGTTTATACAGCCCTGTCAGTTACAAGATCTGCCTCCTCCATTGCTCTGGTATTAGTATTTGACTGATCCTGCAATAACTTTGGTCAGGGACTCAGACCAGCTGGAACTCAACCCTCCCACATAAATATGTTTGTTGTGCCAGTGTAACTTCCTGAACTATTTCACTGAGAGGTCAGACAAGTAACTGTGTAGAAGCCAGGAAGGAAACAGAATCACATGGATGGGAACAGAGAAGATAGCAGGACCACACATATAGATTGATGGCCTCAAGCTGCATCAGGGGAAGTTTAGATTGGATATTAGGGAAATATTTATTCACTGGAAAAGTGGTCAGGCATTGGAACAGGCTGCCCAGAGAGGTGGTGGAGTCACCATCACTGGAGGTGTTCAAAAAACATGTGGCACTTCAGGGCATGGTTTAGGAGACATGGTGGTGTTGGGTTGACGGTTGGACTTGATGATCTTAAAGGTCTTTTCCAACCTTAATGATTCTATGATTTAAGCTATCCTGAAACTGTAGTTTCAGCACCTTGATTTACCCAGCTATTAAGATGGGATCACACTCTTCACATGCTTCATATGGTTCTGGGGGACAGCTAATTGAGTCAGTGAGAAGCCAAGGTCATCACCTTCAAGGCACTCAGCGGCCTAGCACCAGCACATAAAAAAAGGTTTCCTGAAACACCGAGATAGACTGTAGGCAACATCTCTGACCCTCTGGCACAAAAAGACTCTGCAATAATGTAATGCTTGCCTGTGCAAGAGACCCCATTTTCCAAGGGCTTGTCCAAATTTGGAGAATGAGCTCCCTAGGGACTAAGGACCCTTCAGTACCTGTCCTTCCAGACTGCAAGCTATGCTGCTTTCACCTGTAATGCAAACACACCGCAACACAGAATCCACTGGGGAGAGGAGAGGGGAACAAACCACACATTTGCGTATTAGTCACATTTGAGGTTAATGGGAAAGTACTCCGACGCTGCTTTGAACAGCTCATGGAAGCTGCAGAATAGAACAGAGCACTTCAATCATTAGTGCCCATAAGGAGCTCTAAGATCCTCAGGTGGAAATCATTATGTGATAAATACTGTGTCCTCATAAACACAGGTGATTATTTCAGTGCATGATCTATCTTAAAAGGAAATACAAACCTTTGGTTAGGAGTCAGAGCTGGTCTTTACCACATTCTGTGCTTGATCACCTGCAGGGCACAATCTGTCATGCAATATCCAGTAATTAAGCTATATTTATGACAAGACTGGAAGCTGTGAGATCACTTGCTGTGCAACTACACATGCCTTAAATTAGCTGTGATAATCGTTCTCACATGCACACAACAGTTCAGGCCTTTAGCAGCAGTCTGAAGTTACAACAGCCAGTGACAATATAATATGGAGAGGAAAAATAATGCAGACTTTGGTCATAAAAGAGTTTGTGAAATGGAGATTTTGCTGGGGTTTGACTGCTTGGCATTACACTCAATTCCATATATCCAGCAAATGGAATTGGTTGGCACTTTGATCACAAACATACAGATATTGCCAACTCCAGAACTGTCTTCTTAGTATCTGCTTTCTATAAGGAATCAGCAAATAAGCTGCATTTATTTTTTGGTGTGAAAATACTTGCACAGTAAGATGTTTTTCAAATTATAGGTTCTAAAAGTTACGAAAAAATTGAAATATTTCAAATCTGGAGTGCTGAAGCCCTCTTGGCAAAGACTACTTATGTTTACGTTATATGGCAGGTTTATCAAGAAGCCATGATAATCCTGCTCTGGTGTAACGAGCAAGAGCCTTGCACTCCTGTAGTACCTTTCCACAACAAGGACTAAAGCTACAACAGAAGGAGTTTCATTAGGAAGGTGATTACAAGTTCAGGTCTTGACTAAATGTGCTGGGACTAAGAGCCAGAAGCCATACCCAGTGAAGCATTTGTTCTCAGTAGGGTCCCTAGGAACATAGAGGTATAAAGAGTATACATAAAACTTTTCTCAAGTAAATGCTCCTAATTGGGAACATCCCTTCTGGGAGAGGTAGCTTGCATCATTCTGCAGTTGTAAAAGCTGTGGAAACCACGCCATGAGTCTGTCATGCCCCTCAGCTCGCACACTGAAACAAAGATCTTGAAGAGAAACAACCAGGTAGAGTAACATGTTTCCTCGTATGCTATGCCACTGTATTTGTCTCCAATTACAGCTATGTATCTACCTTTCAGTGAAAAACATCAGTTCACATTTCCCTTAAATCCCACCCAATATTTAGGATGATTTGGGGGTAGTTTACCAAACAGTGCAGTCATCAGAATTCTTTTGGAGCACTGAACACCTTACAGAACCCTTACAGTGAGGTAAATCCTCTAATCCTCTGGTAAATCCTGCCAGAGCTCGTTTATAGAGTGGCGACACAGGCAGCATCTCCAATACCAAACGAAGCAGGGCCAGGAACAGCTTTGCGGTGGAAGGGCCAGGCAGTGCACTCACCACATCAACACTACACAGCTCTTGTCCTGTGGTCACCTCCAAACTACATGTGGTGTCCTTGTAGCCCTACGGCATAAATATTACTTGAGGGGTGTTACTTCAAACACCCAGAATTGAAGAAATGAGGGCTGTGCTGTGGCCCAGAGGGGTGATTTACAGCATGAAGCTCAAGGGCTTGTCCTATGCCAAAGCAGAGAGGTGTGTTTGATAGGATGAAACCTGCTAGGTTATTGCTGGATGACCCCACAGAGTGGAGGGAGCCCCGTTTTACACAGTCTTGCCCACTGCTCACCAGACACACACTACCCTCTGAACCATGCCCAAGCACCACTGCTAGCTGAAACAGTGTTGGCCCATGTCAGGGACCAGAGTTATTACTGTGGAATAGGGCAGGGTGGGAAATCAGCAGTCCAATGCCCAAGCTTGCTACCTACCCACTTTGATTTAGCAGCACAGGCATAGCCAAGGAACCCAGGCTTGTGGCACCTGGAACCTGCTGGCAAACAGCAGTGGGGACAAAAAGANGACTCCCATGAATAGTTGAAGCTGTGAAGAACTGAATTCTTTGACAGTCTCAGAGTGAAATCCTTACCTGTGCTGAAACTCCATTATTGGCTTTGCACTCAACTCTTATGTAATGTCAGCAAACTACTTTGGTTTGTCTTCCTTGGTGTCCTCGAGGTTAGTGACACATCATCATTAGGTTATGTTACTATTTTAATTCACTTGCCATACTGCATGCTTAAGTGCTGTAACAGAGCTTGTCCTTCTTTCTACCATGTGTTACCGGCAGCTGTCATTTCTCCTGCAATTAGAGTTCAAATACTTCATAGCAGCAATTGCATCCTTCTCGTGCTGAAGCACCCACTATGCTACAGAGCAGTGTCAAAATGATGTTTTACTTAAAAACCCCAATAACCTGGTAATATCTGAATGCTGTATATTTCACATTACGTTCTTTAGGACTGACACTGCTACCGTATTTTATGGCCTTTGCAATACAGTTACATATTCAAACCAAATACTTAGTTTTGCAAATGTGAACAGATAAATACTGTATTATGAGTTTGTTTCAATTCCCTTACTCCCTAGCATAAGAAGATTCAAGATGGGCTATTTAAAAGGAGCTAAATCCTTACCAAATGGAAGATGTGATGCAATCAGAATTAAAAGGACTCCTTTAATGTTGCAGCTGGTTGTCTTTAGCCAACAGGATCAAGTTACAAAACAATTGTATAAAAACAAAGCTCAAATATAATCAGTGAAGAGTTGCTGAAAATCTGTTGTTGTGCAGACCGAAGATGGGGGGGGGGAACAGAACAAGAGCTCCATAATTGGAAGCAATAAAGATACTTTGTCTACATGCTAGCTACGACCTTCTTTTGTTTCCCCATGATATCCTGTTGATATAATATCCAGGTCCCTTGTGGACATCCGCTATTTCCAAATGAGAAGAATGAATGTTGTTAGTTTCACTTCAGCACCTCACCCGGTCACCAGCCCTACCTACTATGTCTGGAAAGCCTGTCGGAAGCAGCATCAAAGAACAACCTTATCAGCAAAAGATCTAAACAGATGAGGAGCCCAGACATATGAGATCACATCTTCTGGTAATTTAAACAAATTTCAAATAGCACTACAATAAGGAAGCACAGAAGAAGAGCAAAAGTTCAGCTAAATACTTACAAATCCACATAGGAATAGTCATAGCTGATGAGATCAAGCACACCTTTTCCCCCCTCTCTGCTATGAGCAGCAGCCTTCTGACACTACCTGACAGCAACCACCTGAAGAAGGTTTGTTGTGATTTAACCCCAGCTGGCCACTAAGCCCCATGCAGCCACTCACTCACTCCCCCACGGTGGGATGGGGAGGGAATCAGAAGGGTAAAAGTGAGAAAACTCATGGGTTGAGATAAGGACAGTTCAATAGGTAAAGCAAAAGCCACGCAGGCAAGGAATTCATTTGCTCCTTCCCATGGGCAGGCAGGTGTGCAGCCATCTCCAGGAAAGCAGGGCTCCATCACGCGTAACGGTTACTTGGGAAGACAGACGCCATCACTCCAAACGTCCTCCCCTTCCTTCTTCTTCCCCCAGATTTATATGCTGAGTATGATGTGATATGGTGTGGAATATCCCTTTGGTCAGCTGGGGTCAGCTGTCCCGGCTGTGACCCCTCCCAGCTCCTTGTGAACCCCCAGCCTCCTCGCTGGTGGGGTGGGGTGAGAGGCAGAAAAGGCCTTGACTCTGTGTCAGCGCTGCTCAGCAGTAACGAAAACATCCCCGTGTTATCAACATTTCCTGCACAAATCCAAAACACAGCTCCATACTAGCTACTAAGAAGAAAATTATCCCAGCCAAGACCAGCACAAGGCTGTAAGGACAAAGTCAGTGTGTAGTGCTGCCCCCCTGCAGTACTCCCCAAGGCCCCAGAAGTTTACAAAAATCAGGACTTCTACAGCCAAAGGGGTTAATTTTGCATTTAATAGTCCTTGTTAGCTTTTTCTTCTGTTCATTTTCTGGACTTCTTTTCACCTCAAAAAAACCTCCTGTAGCATCCACAGAATCATGCAACCAGCTTTTCCACAAGTAACCACAATATGGAATGAGCAGCCTCATCAAGTTTGGGTTTATCCCACGTTTTCCCCAAGTTTCATTTGATGCACATCATTCTTATGTTGAAAGAAACCTGCCCTCGCTTGTGTCTCTAAGGCTGAAGAGTCCTCATTAATTTATCTGTTTCTCACCCAGAAGCTGCTCCACACCTCAGAACCCCTATTTACTTCTCTGCACCTCTTACAGTGCTCTACATCCTTCTGAAGATCAGATCAGAACTGTACACGGTGTTCAAAGCACTGGCACACCGTGGATTTACCCCGTGCCATAATGATGCTCTCTGCTTTGTCCTCTAGCTCTTCTTTCTTACCTCCTAACATTTGATTTGCTCACTTACCAAGCCTTGAGCTGAGATTTTCACAGCGCTATTATTATGCCAATAGATCTTGTTCCTAAGTGATAAATCTGCTTCTAGGCTGTTCCTGGATCTTTAAAGTTAGGATTGCTTATCTCCCATTTGAAACACTTTACATTTATGTACATCAAATTGCATCACCCACCCACTCTGCATTGTCACACCTTACTAAAGTTCCTCTCAGACCACAGGCTCCAATTCAGATCCTTGTGGAACTTCACGTGTTGACTCGTTCCACCAAGAGAACGTTTTTGCTCTGTCTTACAGCGACCTGTCTAACCCAATCCCATCTACCCATGTGAAAACTTAACCTCTTACTCCACAGTTTCTTCAGAAGCTTTTGCTGATAGATTTTGTTGATGCCAGCTGAATCTCTCCTGTCCCCATGCTTTGCCGACTCCTCACAGGACTCCAAACAACCCGTGAGGCCAGGACTTCTCTTTATAAAAGCTCTGCCAGCTCTCCTGGCACACCATTTTCTCCACACACCCACTAGCTCACTTCTTTAGACAGTTTTCATTAACTTGCCTGGCACAGATACCAGGCTTACTGCTCAGTGGCTCTCTAGAACTTTTCTAGACACTTGTTTTTTTTTTAATTGGCCTATTAACTATCCTCCCATTCTCTGTTATCAGAGCACTTCTAAATGCGATGTTACACAAAACCATTAGCAAGCAGCTCAGCTATTTAAATCTTGACTTCTCTTGGAACTCTTGGATGAGTATCACACAGTCCAACTGTTCATCGCTTTTTATTTTAGCTATTCGTTTCATAGCCTTTTCTGCAGGCACCCCAGCTTGAGGCATACCCTCTGATAAATCTTTCACAAAATCGGGTGTAAGCACAGGAATCTTCTTAAGTTCCTGTACAGTGAGCACAGAACTAAATAACTTTTTTCTAGAACCTTATCTCCTCTGAACAATCCGTTTATTTTTGACCGCCCACTGGCTCCGACAACGTCGCTGGCAGGCCGCCCGTTCCGTTCTGACCGAAAGCAGAAGAGTCAGATTTATTGGCAAAGTAACAACAAAACAAGTGCCAAGAGGAGCGGCAGGACAAGCGCCCAAGGATGCAGGTGCCTGGCCGCCTGTGGCACCGAGGGCGGCTTTCGCAGGGTCGCTCTGGCACTGCAAGCGCCGTGAGAGGCCGGGAACTATTTTCCTTCACCTAGCCCTACGCAGAGACAAAAAGCTTCTTAACGTTAGCTCGTATCACCTTCGGTTTTCCACTACCATGGATCGATTCTGCCAGCTAAGGGCCGATGGAGGAGCCCCGCGCCCAGCGCAGCCGGGGGCTTCACACCTCCGCCGGGCCGGGGCGGCTGGGGGGACG
>VZTV01100496.1:23514-35641 GCA_013400875.1 Anhinga rufa
GCCCGGCCCTCCGCCGCTGCCCGGGGAGCCCCCCGGCCCCGGGGGAGCCCCTCAGCCCCGGTGCCCGGCCGCGTGGGAGCCCCCGCGGGCAGCCCGGGGCGCGGGTTAGCAGAGATCCCTCCAGCCCGCAGTCCCAGCTGAAGCAGCCGCCCCTCGGACGGACGGCGGCCGCTGGGCACCCCTGCGCGGCGCGCCAGGAGGGCGGGGGTCTGGGGACCTGAGGAGGGAAACGGGCCCAGGGTCAAAAATAATCCTGCTGAAGAGGAGCATTTATTTTTAACTGCGCAGCCCGCTGCGCGGGGGAGCCTGAGCGGCGGTGGTAACAGCCCAGGGCTGGGGGGGACGGCTGGGCGGACGGCTGGGCGGACGGGTGGGTGGACGGACGGACGGGCGGTTGGCTGCAGAAGGCCACGCTGTGAGAGGAGCGGGTAGGAGCCCTTGCCCCGCTGCGGGCGCGGGCTGAGCACCTGCAGCTCGCGTGCTGGGGGTCCGCGGTGCTCGTCGCCCGGGGCGCCAAGCGGAGTGCGTGCGTGAAGTGGACACCCAGCTACCCTCAGAAATGCAGCCTTGGAACAAAAAGAAAGAATCCGAAAAGTGAGCCACAGATGTTGCAGTGTTTTCTGGTCTGTCTCTTGAAGAGTGGCTGGGTCCCTCCCCTCCCAGTGGCATCCTCTGCAAGGCCTGCGCTGCCAAAACCGCCCGGCAGACTTTGCCTGGTGCCAGCGCATGGCATCGCTCCCGTGACCGCCGGCGGAGGCCAGACAGACCAAACACTCCTCCCTGCACCGGGGCTGCTCCGGAGAGCCCCACTCCTGGCACCCTGCCTCCTCCCCGGCTGCCAGCCTTTGGGTGTCTTTCCCTCTGACATCAGCTTCCTCCCCTACAACCGCATGGCAGCCAGGGCCCTCCTAGGTGAAACACCCGGCAAGGACAGCCAGCTGGCGGGGGGACCCACCCACCAGCATTTCCCCCACACACACACACACACCGGGGCCAGGTGGGTGGGTCACACCGGCTGGGTGGCTCCCCTGAAACCCCAAACACTGACTTTGCATGGGGGGTTGCACAAGCGCCGCTGGCAGACAGGAGAGGAGGGAACCTTGGGGCCGCCCCGGCCTCGGCCGCCGTGTCGGGTGCCTGCAGGGTGGGAACTCCCAGCGCCTCTTCCCACCGCAGCCATCTGCTGAGGCCAGCAAACTGGAAACCAGCTGCTTGCCCAACCCTCGCCAGCAGCCAGGCTGTTGTCATTGCAGTGTGCTTTACATCAGCTCTGTTTGGTTTGGCAGGCCGAGGCCAGCAGGTTCAATCCGGGTGATTTTACGAGCCTGGTTCCTGTCCCGCACCCCTTGTTGGCGAACACGGTGTACATTGAGGATACCCTCGCCCCGCAGCCCTGGGGCAGGAAAGGGTGTGGCTGAAATTAGTGTTTGCTTCTCAAGGGCAAGCCTGAAGTGCCGGTGTTCGGGAAGGTAATCACCAGGCGTGAGAAAAGGCCTTCTGCATGGTCACGGCAGCTCCCCGCATGCCATGGGTGCCCAGTCACCTGCACCCAGGGGCCGCTGGCTGCGTGGGAAAGTGTGGGTAGGAGGCCAAAGGCAGGGATTACGCCTGGGGTCTGGCCAGCTGCAATGCAGAGCATGTCCAAAGTCACCTGCCAGGGCGACTGTGGCCAGCAGGAGGGATGTCGCACCCAGACGGGCACCCTCCCACAGCCCTTGCCCCAGGCAGCGCCTGCTACTGACCCGGCCCCCTTTCCATCTGAGCTGCATCTCATCCAGGCAACTGGTACCTGTGGTAAGGGGGGTGGTTTCTCCTCTGCATTTCACACTGAAGTGAGAATGGAAAAACGCTCCTAGTTACTCCCGCTGCTCCCCTTTTCCCAGGACAGGCTGTCTGCCCTCTGGCCCCATCCCATCCCAGGGCGCAGGCAATGTGGCTGCTGGCACAGGTGCTGACAGCTCCTGGGCTGCAGGGAGCCACAGAGTCTGGAGGACAATTAGGCTGGTGTCCTCCTCCTCGTTAGCTCCTGCCTCAGCTCAGTCGACCAGGCAGCGCTGGTGCCCCATCCTGTTGGTCAGTGACCCCACCGGGGCTGGGGTGCCCCCCCGTTTGCCGCAGGACCTCATCCATGGGGAAGGAGCAGCGGGGCAGAGGACAGAGTTCAACACACCGGCAGCGGTTCAAGTCACCCCGACCAGCCCGGCCCGGCTGCTCCTTTCCAAACACGCCCTGCCCCAGGGTGTGCCAGCCCAGCTGAGCGGTGACATGGGGCCAGAGCAAGCTGCTGGAGATTTGGGGAGGGGGGAGCGGGCAGCCACGCAGCCCTGTGTCACGCCTGGTCTCCTTCTGCCTGAGCCACGGATTTCTCTCCCTTGCGCTGGCTGTAGCGGCATGCAGAGTGTGGCAAGCCAGTTCAGAGAGCTGACCCAGCTGGAAACAGAGCACTTTATTTTGGCAGGTTGGAGGTCGGCTCGGGCCGCCTGCTGCTCAGGCTTGCCATGGGCTGAGCTGCTGCCAGGGTCCCCTCAACACTGGGGGACCCCACTCCCGCTCCTTGCTGGGTCCAGCTGTTGGCCATGGGGTGAGGAGCCACCCTCTTGTACTACCCCAGCAGAAAACCCTTTGCTGCCTTTTGTCCATCAGTCCTCTGCCAGTTTAGCAAGGTGAAATGGCTGGGAGCAAAGTCAGGAGTCAGCACCTGGTGCAGGGAGAGGGCTGGGTCCCAAGCCAGGAGCAGTGGGAAAAGCCAGCCTACAGCAGCTCGGCTCGGACTGCTGTGGAGCTGCAACCTGGGCGGCCAGGTACTTGGCTGTGCGGGCATGGCGCAGGGTGCGGTGCTGGCAGCTGCCCAACTCCCTCTAAATAAGCTGATCTAAATCTGGGAGGAACAGCCAGCACCTCCCGAGCCGAGCCGTGGTGCATGGCGCTGCTCCGGAGCCTTGCAGTGGATTGTGCTGGCAGGCGACTAACCCCTGGAAAACGGAATACGGTGGTTTTTCTGCCAGATCAACTCCTGGATCAGGTTTGCCAAGCAGCTGTGTATAGTGTGGCTCTGGCACAACAGAGAGGATGCGAGCGAGTGCTGAGGAGTTGGGATTGCTTAGATGGCTTTGAACAGCCCTGGGCACCAAAAAAGTGTAGTCATGGCCACACAGATGACCCCGAGCTAATAAAACTCCAGTTATCTGCAGGTCCTTTGTGGGTCCAAGTATCTACGGAATTGCCTCACTAGGACAGGCTTTAATGAGTGCTAGATCTGAGTTCTAGCAGGAGGGCTTGGGGGGGTGGTGTGTGTGTTATCTGCCCTTTTGCATAATATTTGAACGCGTTCACGTGTCCCTGTGGAACTGAGGGGTGGTTGGTTGGCTGTTCTCCCGTTCCAGTCTATCCAGAGTCCATAACATTTTCCCTCCCTGAAGCATTTTAGTTTCTTTGTGCATTTCTTGGTTGCTCTGGTGCCAGTTCTGCCAGTTTTACTGGCCTCTGCCCCCTGGGCAGCATTCACATTGAGGTGCATCCACAGCAGCATTGCAGGGGGCTGCGTAATAGCACCACTCTTCTCACTTCACCCCAAGCGTGCGCTGCCTGCCCAGCACTACAGGGGCTTACAGAGCTGCTGCGCTCTCTGTGCAAATCCTCTCCCTCCACACAAGCGAAATCTGCCCACGTAATTTTCAGGATGCTCCCTTGTATCCCAGGCTGGGCTGTGCTCGTTCTCTGGGTGCTGATTGTCCTCTCCCTCCCCAGCAAGCAGGATCACTCTGGAGTGAGCTACTCGCTGCGATCGTGATTGTTGTGAAACAGTTTAACTTCCTACTCCTACGGGAGCGGCAGCCCTTGCCTGGCAGCCTGTGCCTGGCGCTCACAACGCCTCCAGCACTCGCAGCTTCCTTCTCCCTGACGTGCTCACATGCACGCTCCTGCATGCACACCCGTCCCTCCTCTGGCATGTCTTCTGCGCCTGCTGGTTTCCCAGGGGCCAGGACCTGCCCTGGGGAGCACGCTGGCCGAGGGGCCGCAGCAGCGTGCCAGGGGTGCCGCGGCTCCCAGCGCCAATGGGGGATGCATGAGGATGATGGATATGGGTCCCCAACAGCTGGGGGTCCCCAACAGCTCTACCACCCCAGCCAGCAGGTCCTTGGGTGGGTGGGTGGTAGTTAAATGTGGACCACAGCCCCCTTGCCCTGCAGGTTATCCCGCACCCAGCAGTGCCTCCTCGGGAGCAGCTGGGTGGCAGGCATGGGCTTTCAGGCACGCACACGCCCGGCGGGGGGATGTCGGATGCCGTGGCCGCCTCCGAGGCTCGGCAGTGTTCCCAGGAGGTGACTCTTTAGGAAGTGGGTGCGTCCCGCCGGTGCCACTGCGGGAGGTGGCCCAGCGGGAACTGCGCGGGAGTGAGGAGAGCCACAGAGCGGGCTGGGCCCTGGCCTGACCCCCGGTCATTAGGGAGAAGGCAGCTTTGACATGAGTCAGCAGCAGAGCTGGGTGCAGGGGAAGCAGGGCCTGGAGAGCAGAGGAGCAGGGAGGTGCCAGTTGGCATCGTGACACGTCCAAATTACTTTAGCTTCCAAATCCATGTTGCGCTATTAAATTTGCTTGCTTGCATGAGAAACAAAACCAAGAGGCATTCCCCAAAACTCACTCCAGGCAGTGGGTGCATCACCTAACTCAGTTTTTGGCAGACCTTGCCTGTGCCAGACAGAGGAGGAGGGAGTCCTGGTCACACCGCCTCCGGCCAAAAATTCCCAAACCAGCAAGCCCAAGGCTTGCTGCCCCGCCTCGCAAGCCTGGGACCAGACACTGGAGCATCGCTGACGAAGCCACTGCCCAGGAGGGCCAGGCGCGGAGGAGCCACAGCCCCCACGGGCGAGGAGCCCTGCGTAATGTCTCCGCTCCCTGCGGTTGGGAAATAGCTATTGCGCGGAGGCCAGGCGCTGCGGTCGGCTAGCACGGGACAGGATCACCACCAGCCACTTATCGCGTCGTGCCTTACGTGCAGGAGGTCAGCCCAGGGAGCAGCCCCTGGGATCTCACAGGAGCTCAGCCACAGTGTCAGACCACAGTACGCCAAAGTGCCAGGAAGAGCAGCCAGTGAGGGCAGGAACCCCCCACATCCCCTCCGCCCCATGGGGTCCCCCAGCACACTGCCCGGCTCCCAGTGCAGGGTGCTGGGCTGGCCCTGCCAGGCTCCTCCATGGTCCCACTGGCCTCCTGCGCACCCTCAGATGTCCTGTGGGTAGAGCAGCCTCCTGCTGCTGCTGCTGCTGTGGTTGCTGCTGCTGCCACCTAACGGAGCTGCTCCTCCGGCCCAGGTGAGATGAAAGCAGCAGTGCTCTGCACCGGCAGAGCAAGGCTTGCACACCCTGAGCAGCCTGCTGCCTGGCTGTGCCCGTGCCCACGCTGGCAGGGAGCATGTGTGACATGCAGGTGCTGGAATGGGAGAAACCCTCGAGCGCATGTCACACCACACGGCAGGGAGGAGACCCAGTCTGTCCCTATAGATGGTCGCCCTTGAATCTTGCTGACACGCTCTCTCCGTACGCACGCACGTACGGCACAGCCGGCCCACGCAGCCGCTGCGTGTGTGGAGGTCTCGGCTGCTGGGAGCAAGCATCCAAGCCACCGGTTTGTGGCGGCTCAGACAGGGAAAGCAAAGCAGCTCCTGAGCGATGCAGGTCATGGCAGGATGCTTTATATAACCCACAGCCACAGAGAACACCAAAATAGCTGCCTCCCTGCTGCTCAGTTCGTCTCTTCCATCAAACACGGATAAAATTAGAGCAGGCGGTGACGTGCACCTACGTCTGCGCAGGGACTCCAGGGAGACAGAGGGAGCCGGCTCAGGGCTCTGCCATTAGCGGCACAGCCCGCCAGAGCTTTCAAGTAAAATCCGTCAGTGAGGCTGGTGTGTGGCCGCAGGGATAGATGTGTGGAAGAGGAGGAGGTGGCCGGGGGAGCACGGCTATGAAGGTGCTTGGGGACTGCTCCACGCCCCGTTGCTGCCTTTTGGGAATACAGTCTGACTGCTCACACGCAAACTGGGCTCCGCTGCCGTGCTGACCCTCTCCTTCCTGGTGCAGACGTGGCGGGGGTCAGAGCAGGGCTGCTCTGGACTGATGTGTCTCAGAGGTCTGAGCCCCTGAGCAGGGGAGTGCAGGAGCAGGAGTAATTCTGCCAGAACTTTCGAGCAAACATGCCTCTGAGGGCTGGGACTCAGAGCTGCAGCTGTCCCCTGGGAGGTGGCTGAGAGCTGGCCAGCCCCACTCCATCTCTGCTGATTTCACAACCTGGAGGAGCCTCAGGCTGTGTAGTACAGCAGGGTGGTAAAAAGCTGATTCAGAAAACACTGCGTGGAGACTCAAACCCTTTTAAGGAAAAAATGAACAGGAAAGAAGAGCCAGGACAAAAGCCTAGGCTAGAAGCTGGAAAACAGTCACCTTCATCCCTGTATAGACACCCAGATAGCGTCTGAGCCTTTCACTGATGACATGAGGAACTGCAATTGCTCAAAGCCTCTGAATACCAGGTAAAAAACCATAGTGTCATTGTCCAAAGCACACACAGATGGAGGTGTCTAACTTGAGCTCTCTCTTTTGGACATGTTGGCTTTGATTTTTATTGTCTTGTTTACTGGTCTGAACAGAGGAGAATGAGCCAGGAATGCAGTTGTTTGCTATGCTGTGACATTGCCCCAGTCTGTGACCTTGGGCATATCTTACCCTGACGTCTGCGTGTCTGCATGGGTGCTCTGTTGTCCCATCCTCTTCTCCGGGCCTAATGTTCTCCATCCTCATTTAGCTGACAGGATAAGGATTTGGGAAGGTGCATGGGTTAATATTTGTCAAGCACTGAAGATGACAAGAGCCCTGGAGAAAAGCTCTATGTTAATCTTTCTTTATGGAAAAGCAACCAAAACAAAAAGAAAAAAAAAGGACAAAAGGTTTAAAATTGCTTTCCTGGTCTGAGAGACATGTGCCCACTCATGAAAGTAATTAATGTCCTGTCCCCTGGAGCTCTGCCGCCTTCCCCCTTAGCTCTGTCACACAGCAGTGCTGGATACCTCTGCTCTTGGACAGGCGGCTCAGATCCCAGCCAGCTCCTGGAGGCAGGAATCGCAGATGCATATAGCAGCATGGCAAGAGGCGAGCTAGGTAGCCACAGCAACAGGCCCTCACACTGGGCTTGAAAAAACCCCAAAACCACACAAGCAAATGAAATCTGTTCATCTCCCCCACAAGTTCCTGAAGTTGAATAGCTCAACAGGAGAGAAGTGGCCGGATGAGAGGAGGGATACCCGTGTCATGCCACCGGGTCCCTCCTGCCTCAGTCCTGCCCTCAGCCTGCAGAGGCAACCTGGAAGTTGCTCACATTTCCTTGGGAAACATTGTTTGCTGAGTATCGGTTGTTATCTTATCTCACCGATTTCTGCCCTGCAATCCAAATGTCAACCACAGGCTGCAGAGTGTCCCTGCGTCTTCTATTATCTTCTCCTTTGGCCCACAACAAGGGCAAGGGACATGTGCGCATGCACAGCACACTGGAGCACCTGAAGTGGCACGGGTTGGTTTTGCATATTAAGTGAGGCAGTTCAGAAAGGGTGGGAATCAAAGGGCTTCATGTGACCGTACAGCAAAATCCAGCTTCTATGGGAAGTCTGTGTGACTCCTCCTGGCCACAAACAGCTGGATCTGCATCCCCACAACCTGGAGCAGCTTTGCGCCCCTGCGATGCTGCTCCAAGCAGGCTCTTGACCAGTGCTGCCCACACCACTGACTCCGCATGCAGGCAGAGCTCCCCGTGCTGCCTGCCAGCTGGGCAGGGGACATTCACCCCGTGGTTCCCCAGGTTACCAGTTGCCTTCGTTTCACTGAAATTGCTGGCTTATTAGTAGCAGAAAACCTCTGAGAAGGCAGAGAGGGCAGAGGTGGAAGAGACCGGCAGGGATGGGACAGGCTGGAAGGGCCCACAAAATATGTTCTTTCCCCACAAGCTACAGATCACCCCTGCCCAGACCATGCTGGCTGTTGCTGAAGATTTATGAGATGCCAAAGGCAGGTGAGGCAGCCACGGGCCAGCTGCAGGAAAAGCTGAGAGAGGGTCGCGTGGCTCAACAGCAGAGAATATGGGAAGCCTTTGGTGCTTTCACTGCACTCACACCTCGCCCATGCCCTCTCCTGCACACCGACTCTTGAGGGATGGAAGAAGTAACCCATAACATCGAATATCGGGTGCATTTGTTGCAGGCAAGGGCAGGAGAGCAATATGAAACAGCCTGGGATTCCCCCGGGGCTGCTGGAGGACTGGTTTTTACTAGTGGGATCTCTGCTGGGATGAGATGAATGGGGAGCAGGATTAATTTGCAATCCCTCCTACGTCACTTGATGGAAGATTTAATGACTGGGATTTCCCTCCGGTTATCCTGAGGGAATTGGAGCTCATTTTACAAGCTCTTGCCCAGCATCAGGCAAGGAGCCGTTCTCAGGCTGTTTGGGTATCTTTAGAAGATGTCAGGAATACAAAATGTTTCCCGTGAGCAGTAGCAAAGAGCAGCCTGGCACAACTGTGGTCTGAAAGGGATACTTACAACAGGAGCATCTTTTTCCTCAAACCCTTAGCACATTGCTCTTTCATAACTGTTCTGTAGCCCAAAATAACCTGTCCTGGCAGCTGGTACTACTTGCATAAAGAGGAAGCTGAGGGCCTCAATGAGGTCAAAGGGAAGAGCACCCTGTCTAGACTAACATCCCTGGGGATTTCAGCCCCAGTCTCCTGGAAACCCCCCTAGTCCAGAATTGCCCTGATGAGTCAGAGCCACTTGCACAAAGCCAGCACCAAGACAAACTCCAGAGCTATCCCAGCACTCTGACACCTCTCCTATGACCTGCTCTTGGGAAGGCTTCTGCAGGGCAAAGGAAATTTCCATGTTGCCCTTACCACTTGATCCTTGTCAGCTCTTCCTAGCCACGCTGCAGGATGGATGGGAACCTGCAACTGCACATCCTATCCATCTTCACTGCCTGGTTTTACCTTCCCTCCAGCTAGAAGGCCGGCCTTTCTTGTGCTGCTCACTAAAAGGCCTCTCTGTTAACATTCTCCATATCAGATGTTGCATGCAATGGTCAGCCGTGTCTTTGATACTCACTAATCCCACTGCACCAACAGGGCTCGCAAAGGCACCAGTCTTTGGTAAATGCTTAGGAGTGACTTCTTGCCTGTGGCCAACAGTGGGAAAACCAATACCCCTGAAGCACCTCTTCCCTGGGTTTGGGGTGCCTCCAGCGTCCCCACTCAGCTCGGCAGCTCAGCTTGCCCTTGCAGAAGGAACTCTGCAATGCAGAAGTTGCCTGTCTGCACTGAGTGGCCACGGAGGCTGTGGTTTGGGTGAGCCATCCTGCCCCACAGAAGTCTTGCCGTAGAGGAGTTATTAATATTCCTGTTGCTCACGTGCCATGCTGACTAGCTTCCAGGGATAAGTGCTCTCCTCACATGCCTGTGGAGAGAGGGGACTTCCCAGGCCTAGTTCAATGTTTCCCATTCCTGCTTTCTTTACACCAATCCCTGCCGAGGCTATGAATATGTCCTGCTGAATCAGTGTTCATCCAGCCAACTTCCCCATTTCACAAGGGGAAATATTTATAATCTAACACTCAAGCCACCACACAGTGCAGCTGGTGGAAGACATCCAATAAACATCCCATCTCACTGCTGCCTTTGCTGCCAAGCCTCCTCCCAAGAGCTGGCGACTTGAGTAGCATTCAACTGCACTGCTGTTGATATATGTGAGGTAATATTCATTAAGCTGTTCATTAGATGCTGACCACTCTGATGAGTTGCATGAAGGAATGTTCTTCATGTAAATCTTCAAATAATCAGCAAGGGTGTTCTCAGCTGAAAAAAATCATGTCAGTCTGGAAGAATTCATTAAGGGTTATCTTCAGCAGAGAATCTGGCTTGGTGCTCTCCACTGCATCTAGCATCTTTGAAAGATATAGCGTCCTTGTATATAAACGTCCTCTGTTTATTATTACCAGGCAATATGAGGATAATATAATTCAGAAATAGTGGCTCCATAGCTACAGCTGAGATGAATCTTGTGTTTAAAATAGGGATTCAAGCTCTCTCCTGTCTTGGTGTTCCCTCCCCGGTGTTCCCTCCCCAGCGTTCCTGCATTTACTTGCTACATATAAGAAGGAAAGATCTGAGAACAGTTACAAATATTAAATAGCTGAGAAGTTAAAAATAATTAAAATTAGTCCTTGAAAAAAATACAGCCTCTAGTAACAAACCTTTTTGTCGTTTAATCATCCCCATAGTAGAATAATAAAAAGACTTCAGGCTTCCTACACAGTAAAAGGTTACTGCTATCATGTGCAAAGCCTACACAAGAATATTTATTTTTTAATTCCTGGGTATTTTTCACATTGCTTTTGACATGTGGAAGTTTCTCTGGATGGTTACATTAAGAATTCAGTTCAGAATTTTTTCTTTTAAAAATGCAACTGAAGTCACAACTCATCGTAACCAGGGATCATCTGAAATAGTTGCTTTTAAACACACTCATACATAAGCCCTTCCTCATACCTACTCACGTATTTCTCTCTCAGTCACTGTCTCTTCTCTACCTTGCTTGAGAGCTGACTTGGCTACGTTCCCATCAGGTACAACTGGAGGACAAGTTTTGTGAAAGATAAGCTTTCAGTTATGAAAAACTGAAACTGATTTAAGTAAATACCTTCACAGATGTTGGACAATGAGACTGGAATGCATTTAAGTCAAGAGTTCAGTGATATTAAAAAGCATAGAAATGTATACGGCTGGTAAAAACATGCAGATTTTTAAAAGTCAATGTATGCTTAAAAAGGATAGTGAGTCTTCTTCTGAGGTCCTCTAGCTAGCTCTATCTAGCAAAGATTTGATGCTGGAGGGTGTAGTTACTTGTCTATCACAAGCCATTATCAGAGAGAGGACAGAGGAGGAGCTGGTCTGGGGGTCCCCAGCAGTTGACAGGGATGAGGTGAGTGAGGACTCCACCTGATCTGCAGGGAGGTGGACCTAGCATGGCCAATCACCTCTTATTTAAGGTACTCTTCATCATTAATTGTCTTTATCTCCTTACTTCACTCATTTGTTTCATGGGTGTGGAGACTACTCAGCCACTCTTGTGCAGAGCAGCAGTACACAATATTAGATTAGACCTCATTTTTAGCATAAATTCAGTTTGAAGAAACCTGGGGTAGGATTTACCTCACCAGATTTAGATGTCTGGTTCAGGACGAGTTGACCTTTTCTCTAACATTACCTCTTTCTCTCCATCGCTTGGAAAGAGGACGAAGCCCCTGTACCCCATCAGATGCAGAGATGGGTGTTTGATCAGGTGGATCTCAGCTCTCATATTTTAAGAAAAAGTAACTGTAAAGTTATGCCCCAAACCTTGACTCTCTTGACAGGATGTGGAAGATGAAAACCAGTGAGACACTAAGGTTAAGAGAACCCATCTCTGACCACCCTTCTTCTTCCCCACAAAAACCCTCAGTGTCACTCTGAGAACCACCAAATCTGACTTCTACATTGGGTCTCAGAATTTAGGTTCCTGCCCCGTTGGGTTTCTTTATTTTTTATATATATATTTTTTTTTACACAGTTTAAAATTGACTTGATTCAAAAGAGTACTCTCTTTTGTGTTGTCCTAAGCCTGGACTCAGTTTCACAACTGAAAGAAAAATAATGGTATGACTTAACATTGGAGAGTTTGCCTGTTAAGACATGACAGTACCCCAAGCCTCTATTTTTTTTAGAGCTGTGGCTTAGGTAACAAAATTGCATGCAAGGTTTTGTAGAGCTTCTTGAAAGTCTAAGTAAACAGCAATTTCTTACCCTCCCTGGGCAGAGGCATGTTTATCGCCGAGATCAGAGGAGGACAGGACAGGGGCTGGGGGGTTGGGAGGAGGTAACAAGCCAGCTGCTTCTTGTAAAGGGTGGAGGTTTCTAGGTGGACTCTTTATTGGTGTTTGCTGGGAAAAGTCATCCTGATGCAGCTGCTGGCGAGCAGGAAAGGCCAGCAGGCCTCTACCAGCTGGGGAGCTCGCGTGGTGCATGCTGCTGGGGCCGTGGGAGAAGCAGGGCTTTG
>VZTV01100497.1:0-18497 GCA_013400875.1 Anhinga rufa
TCATTCCCAGTTAGACTCACTTCAGCCTGCAATACAGTTAGCTCTTGGGATCCCCTGGTCACTCCAGAAATAGATGGGTTCTGCCCCTGTATAGCTTGATGGCATCAGGGTGCACTGTGCACTGGTGTCCACTAGAGCCTTATACTCCTGTGGGGCTGATGTGCCAGGCCATCGGATCCACACAGTCTAGTAAGCCTGGTTGTCCCCTTCCTCCACCTGGCTGGAGGCAGGGCCCGTCTAGTCCTGGTCGCTCTTTGCCCACAGCGAGGTGCAGCCAAGAGAGAAACCTATGCTCTGCTTGGGCACTGTCTAACCTGTTTCTCTGCAAGTGTGGGGTTTATACATCCAACACACTAAGCATGATGAGATCTTTATCAATGGAAAATAGGCAGCACCCCAATTCTCAAGTGAGAGAGAACTTTTCCAAAAGTTCAGGGTTGAGGCCTTGTACCACTGCCCAGGGCAGGAGGGGCCATTTGGCATGGGGAGTGGAAAGGAAAATCAGCAGGAGAAGAGTTATCCTTTTAGACCTTAGCCCTTAGGTACGGTTAGCTGTTGCACTGAGAATTCCACTTACAAATCGAAAGAGGTTTCAGAACAAGCAACAGATGAAAGTGAGACCTAGGGAATGCCTATTCCAAGTGCCAAATTCAAATTTAAGAAAAGCATTGCCGCTTAAGGGAGGTGAAATTCTATAGTATCAGATAAAAGGCAGTGAACAATGGGAAAGAGAAATGGATACAGACAAGTAATAGAGGGTTTGTGAGACAAAAAGTGGGAACATGATGTAGACTTTACTGCAAACCACATTGCTATTCCAGATTTTGGTAAGTGCCCCTGGGACTTCAGGGAGAGATTTTTTCTCTAGTACTTTTGCAAAGATGTCCTTGTGGGAAATTGGCCTTTACCAGGCTAGAGCAGTCCAGCCTCTTTAAACAGTCTTTCTGCAAATGTCTAATCCATTAACAAATTAATTTCTGAATTTCAGGCCCAATTACTGATAGTGGACATACAGTGTTCCCAGTAGAATAGAGAAATGAGCAGCTTCCTCTCCTCGATGAAGCCCTGACTATTGTGAAAAATTCATGCTATGGCCTTCTAATAGTGTGTCCTGTGTGCTAAATTTTTATGTTCGCTATGGTACAAGTTCTGGCCTCTGTTGGAAAGGTGTTTTTTATATAGCTGTCCATCTTGATCTCTGTTTACGACACTGTGGATATGTACCTATAGGTGGCCAACAGCCTAACTTTCTTTGTGTAACATAAATGCCACAGTCTGCCCTAGTCAGAGCATGTACCTTCTTTTGATAAAGAAACACTAAAATATATCTGGAATAATGCACTTCATGCAGCAAGTTGACTCCTGAATCATGTTTGTTGGTGTCTAATGCTGCTGTTCTCATCTTCTCCTTCTCGTTGCTGCTTTAAGAATTTCACCTAAAATGCTACTCCCAGAGAGAAAAATGACCAAAAAAGAATTGCATTTAGCCTAGACAGCTCAGTCTGAAAATATATCATGTTTGTGAAAGCGTCAATTAAAACTGACCCACCTTACTCAAGAGACCTGTACAATATGTGGATTAAGATCAGACACGCTAACTTCTGTGGCACTAGCAAGTTCGTATTTTCCATTGCCTCATGATACACAGCGCTGTGCCAGCACAGCAAATAAGAATAATCAGAAATAAGCTCACAAGAAGCTCATCTTTTAATTTTTGTCATTACTAGGGTTCACACGAAAGGCAGAAGGAAGCAGACTTCTGAAGATATCAGGCAAAAGAGTATTGTGGGGATAAAATAAATAGCAATTAACTAAAAAATTTAGTCCCCTTGATCAGGACTCACTAAGAGGAAGTAACAGAAGACTGTGGTACCAGGTCTCAAGCAAAGAGAAAGAGCTATTCTGCTGATTGTCTCTTGCAGGTTAGGCATATGAGCGCCCCTAACAAATGGAATACTGAAGGTGTTTGATGGTGTCTCTGAGCAGAACGAAGTACAGCTGGGGGAGAGATAGAAATGTCCTGCGGGGAACCAACCTAGAAAAAGCAAATTTCAGGACCAAGCACCAGCAGGAAATTTATGTTTATAATATTTAAGTCATCTGTAAAGGAAATATTGTGAAGGTGCGTTATATAAAGAGCAGAGTCAGGCCAATGCTTGCTTATGTGTGTTTTAAGTAATATGATATGACAGACCACATCAGATCAATGGTGCTGATTAATGAACAGCTCTGGAAAGATAGCTAACAAGAGATGAAAGGGTCAAGACACAAATTTCAGGAGGGAGGAGAAGGAGGATCGGTGCCTCAGAATATGGAGTTATGGTCCAGGAGCCCATTAATCATCAGCATTATTATGTAAAGTGCCACATTTTCTCCTGACTTTATGCCCACTGTAAGTCCACTGAAGCCAGTATAGAATTGACCTAAACTGTATGTCTTAAATCACCATCTGTAGTACATCACTCCTATCATAAAATGGACCTTCCTTAATAAAAACAGTAATACGATTAATGTTTCTTACACCCTCTAAATTACCGGATAAAGCTTGGAAAGAGCAAGGTGGAATAAAAGTGAGCATATATAAAATGCCCAAGTTACTACCATTAGTGGAAATATTTAAGTAATAAGAGTCTGCATTTCTGGGATGCATTCATGCAGAAAACTTATCCTCCAAAATCTTAATTAAGCACACAGTACCTCATGAAGCAGAAATGCAAATGCTTTCCTTTTCTGGCTAGAGAAGCCCAGGTTGAGAAGGGAGAAGTGACTTTACCCAATGACACACATTCCATTCCTCTGTTGTCCTGCTTGCCTCTCTTTTTGCCCAATCTTCTCATGGTCAAAAATCCTTTTCCTCTAATTTTTCCCTAGCTAGATTAAGACTTTTATAAAAATTTGGGGGTGTTCCCTTCTCTCTTGCACTCCCCATGTCTTCTAAAGCACCATCAGTTTTGTTGATTTTATGTACTTAAAATGTATGTATCAACTGCTGATGATCTCAGTGCTTTATGTTCATCACAGTGGAGGAAGAGAGATGTATCCTCCCAGTCCATAGCAAAAATGATGGAGAAAAATGAAGATATTTTAAGTGTTGCCTTTCATGGAGATTTTAGTGCCCAGATTTTGTAGAAGACATTGAACAGCCCATCTCTTAACAACTTGTCTGCCTGACCCTTGATGTGAAGCCAGATTGAGTGCTAGGCAGTGCTACAGTAGGGAGCCACTTGGATTGGGATCCCAGAGATTGGAAGAGCAGTAATGACACAAAAAGAGAGGTGACAAAATATGCAGGATTAGTACATTCAGTTCTTAGACTTCTCTTGTGTGAAATTAGGAGTGAAATGAGCAGGAGTTCTGCCGAAGTAAAGACTGAAGACCTGATCCTGTGATTTTTCTGCTTCTAGTACAAGTTAAAAATGCATGTTAACTGAAGTACTGGGCACTCTTTAAAGCACACAGGATTTATGCCTTAAAAAGGTGAGCTATAGCCAGATAAAAGACAGATTGATTTGTGCAAAGTGGATATAAGAAGCAAGGTCAGCATTAACAGAACAGGTAGGGCATATATGGAAGTGGGAAGGAGAGCTTGAAAGTAAGCCATGCTGAGTGATAGCAAGGACTTAAATGTACAGAATCCTTGGGTGTTATTGCGTCTTTGAAATTCAACCCCTGGTAGTGGTCAAAGGTGTCACTGTTTTATGTAATTCTTTTGAGCTAACCTGACGCTAGCATATGGTTCTTCTCCCAAGCCCTGGTGAAATTCAGAGGTTCAGGCTGAGTAGAGGATTATTTTTTCGTGTTTAAATTTACTCAATCTGCAATTCAAAGCAGACTTCAAGAGGGGAGAACCCACAAAAACTGGAATCAAAGAAAATGTTTGCTTGAGCCCCTGTGAAGTGTAGCTGCCAGATTTCATGTAGCCCGTTGAAGTCAATATGTAGCATATATCCCAGTCACCAATAAACGTCATCATTACAGAATGTATAAATTGAACATAAAACTGAATGTATATTTTGTGAAGTACATTATTACAGTGTCATCTAAAATCCTTCACTGTGTCTGCTGGCGTTCATTCCAGTGTTCCGGCTGCACGAACAGTGGGGTTTTTTTATTGTGTTGCATTTACAGACATAAATTCCAGCTTGCACAGTGACATTAACTACCTGTGAAATAACAATTACATCTCTTATCATTTTTTGTTCACCTTCTTGATTTCTTTGGTAAAGCAAATATTTGCTTTTCTTGTCTGATCAGAGTAGGCAAAATCATTTATTCATGGAAATAGCACCATTGGCTTCACTGTCGGTAGGACTGAATATGCTCATGTCCCAGGAGTTCTTTGCATAAGTGAAGTGAGCAGGATTTAATTCAGCCCCTGGATGTTAACTTCAGACATACTTCCAACATCCACAACGAGCCACCCAAAGATCATAAGAAGTTAGCAAAGGAGGAGTTCTGTTAGTCTAGAGAGGGATTCAAGTCCCCCAAAAATGTAAATACTCCCAAAAACTTAGTTCTGGGTGGTGAAATCACCCTCTAACAAATATTGGAGCTGAGGTTTTTCTTTGGATCCCTTTCTGTATTAGTCCATTGAGTCCAACTCCCTCTTTAGCTCAGGAGATTTCAGACATAAAACTGCTGCCGAGCCGAATCTTTCCTGAAAGGCCGACAATAAGTTATTTCACTGGTCTCACCGCAGTAGACCTGGTGGCTGATGGGAGATAAGCAGGGTTTCTGCTTTGATACGAGCCAACATTTTTGTGATGTAAAGACAGCAAAAGAAGCAAAGGAGGATTTTGCCTTCCTTTTCCTGCCTTTCAGTCCTGAGGAAGTGTTTGTTGCTGCTCTGAACAGGACCTGCCTTGTTGTTCTGATGAGAAGCACTTGAGTGCCAAGTTTGTGCTAGCTCTCCATCACTGCTCCGTGCTCATGCCATTAGAGTGAGCAACTTCTCAGAATGAATCCTACTGATAGCGCTTTGCTGGCTAATCCTCCCTCTCCTCCTCACTTCACCAGAATAGGTTGCATGGGCAAGCTGGGGTAGCCGGGGCCTGACTCTGTTGTCGTTTGCAGCCAGGGCTGGAGGGATTGAAGCAAGAAGAATTCGGCCCTACCAGGCTGCAGCCAGCTGTACTGACAGAGGAGAATGCCAGTTAGCATTGCAGCAAGTTTTCTTGCTCTCAGTAAATAATTATTATTTCCCCCTGACCTTTCCTTTTGGTTCTTTCTGGTACAGACACAGCCTCTCTCTGTTCCCTGCCCCAATGAACGTCTGCACTAGGTCCAAGGCTTGGAGTAATTTACCTGAAGAGTGATACCATTTGGAAACCACTGTAAGTATATTTTATCTCTTATAAAAGACTTCTTGTTTCAGCAAAAAAAGACATCTTTAAAAAACAAAAACAAACTGCAGCACCTGTGAGCATTACTGATGAGGGTAAGCTAGGTTTTGCTTTTGAAATTTGCAAGGAAATATGTGGGCAAAAAAATATGTCAATAAAAAACTGTTAAATATTTAAGTCATACCCTCACGGCATAGTTCAGCAGTGGCTGGTTTGATCTACTTGTATCTTTTAGTTTGGCAGGTTCTCCCTGCTTACTGCTCTAGTTTGTGCTGTTCTAGCTGGTTCATCCATGTTTGTCTTCAGAGTGTTTATCTTCTTTTTTATTCTTACTCCTTTTTAATAGGACGCCTTTCCTCCCGTTGGTGTTTCATGCAATACAGACTGAATTTACTGCAACTCCTTAAAGGTTTATGCGGTACTTTCCGGGCCTTGAGTTACTTACTATTTAAGGCCATTACAGTTTGGTAGATTTGGCTGGATTACATAGGTAAAGTTGCCTGAGAGAATTTTGACTTTGTGTTGTGTTTTTATTAAGCACTGAAATTATCAGTTGTGTTATTTGCACTTTTTCTCGCCCTGTAGAGCTCATAGTTTTGATACGTTATGATCAATTCTCAGCGCTTGCCAGTATTGTTGCAGTGTTGGTGTAGCCGAGATGCTCTGAGGTTGTAAGTCAGGCAAGTTTTGTAGGCAGGGCCTACCTAACTTTCACGAGACTTGTGGTTTAGATGGAAACAAAAGCACAAATTTGGGGGCATATAAGCCCCACATCAGGTCTGAAACACACCCAGCAAATTTCAATCTTAATTTAACTTAATCTCTGAGTTTAACTTAATTATGTTAATCAGTCTCCTGTAAGGGATTTTGGAGGTTATTTTACTTTTCTGTGTTGATTAAATTTTCCAGGTTTTTATTGCACTAGAACATCAGGCCTCTCTTGTCAGTTCTCTGTGCCTCCCATTCTTGCTCTGCAGTGTTCTGCTGGGATTTCTCTTTCGTATTACATTTTATGGCAATGTTTTCAGGAGTTTGTGTTTTCCATTGTATGACACAAACTTGCAATCAGAGATTTTAAACAAACTGCCAGTCATGTAGCTGTAACAGCATGAAGATCAATGTGGCTGCAAAATCATCAGAGAAGCTGTGTGAATATTCAGGCAGTCAGCCTGTGCAGGACTTTTAACTACTGAAGCAACACTTCTGGCAAGAAGACTGGGACGGCTCAGGTGGTTTAAAGCGAGCTTGTCTCAGGAATCTTCACCTGCAGCTCTGGCATTCAGTGTGCCCTGATTTTTGAGGTGAGGTCTCTGGGCAGAAAAGATAGTGCTTTTCGCTGTTCTTTCAGGTTTGGTTGGGTTTTTTTTTCATATTCAATGATTGTACTCCTCTCTCTCTCTCTTTTACTTTGTCAGTTTCTAAATATGTATTGTCAATGTCATGTCTGGAAGAGACACAACACTGGCAGTGATAAGCACTGATATCGGGAGCTGTGTTAGTCGCACACAGGCAGAGGAAGAATGCGCAGCAGAACACTCGGGAAAAATATTGCTTAAAATCAAACGTGAACTATTTTCACACTCTTATATTTTTAGGATCTGAAAAGCCAGGGCTTTTTTTTTTTAATTACATACAGTCTATGTGAATTACTAAGGTTACAGGCAAACTGTACACCAGTGAGTTAAGTGCAGTGCTTGGGCACTACAGGCATCTCTGACCTGAGGGCACTTACTAGAAGGTGATGCCATATCTGCAAGGAGGAGAAATAAATGCCTGGAACATGGGTGGGCAGACTCAGCCAGCAGCAGCGCTTGTAACATCAGCAACCCCGTGGTGTGTTCCCTCCGTGCTGTTTAGTATGCGATGAACAAAGGTCTGGTTGGTGACCCAGCCCTCCCTGTATTCAGAGGCTGAAAACTGCCTCATTATTGTTCATTATGTAGTATTATTCTCATACAGTCACATTATCATAGCTTCCCCTGAGAGCCAGGATGCTACTGTGGGTTCTGCGCAGCTACGCTGGTTCCTATACCTGAGCTAATTTGTTCATCACTAACCTGGTGTCTCAGCAGGACGAAGAGCTGTTCCCTGCGTAAGGGAACATTAAAGCATTAGTTATAGCTGCTGTGTGAGAAGTACAACAACGTAACGTTGCCTGCTTTTGACAGAGAGTTGATCTGATGGCCCAGCCATAAGAACATGTTAATACATTGAGGGGAAATCCATTCCAAACTCAAGTAATGGTTGCAAGGGAGATACATGCAGAGAAATCGTGTGGAGAGCAGGCGGAGGGTTAAGGGAGAGGAGGATGAATGCATGAGTGGCAGCAAAAAAGGGGAAGTGTAGCTGGGGTTTTAATAGTAATTAGTTTCTAGATAGCTCTGAGGTTAGAACATCCAAAATATTCTCCATTCTGCCTTCAAATTAAACAGAAAGGAGCCTATTCTGTTTTGCAGACAGTGCCCAGATCATTGGAATTGCTGCAGCATTGTGAGTTGTCTGCTGTCTGAGACCTTTTCATATGATAGTGTAGTGTTAAGGTACATGGCAAGGAGGGAGTGCCTCACTGCAATGAAGATAGTGACAGAGGAGTTTCAGAAAACAGAAATAAAAAGATGGCAGTGATTGTAGGTTTTGTTCTACACATGAGCTGGAAAGGGCTGATATGCACAGTTCAGTTCAGGGATGACAGCGGATGCAGTTAGCCTGATATTAGGTACCGGACTGCATACAGTCAAGAAAGGAGAGAATATCTTTTAAGTGGTGTAAATGAACATAACGAGAAGTAACACAATTAATATAAGGGAATGCTGAAAGTGAATACATACAAAAGAAAAGTACCTGGACATAGGATAGAAAATCTAAAAGATGGAGTAGGTAGGACGTTTAGAAACAGGTGGATAAATCTCTTGTAAATCAGTAGTAAATGTGAATTCTGCAGTGATCCTCAAGACTTAGATTAGGTTAGAAAGGTCAGCATCTTTTCTGTCCCCAACTTCTGGGAGTCTGTGCATCGGGTCCATATACAGAAGTGCCATCTCTTTGCTATATTGGCCTTCTGCTGTCCTTCACAAGAAGCAAAGATGATGATCGCCCTCCGATAATTTTAAGAATGAGTGCAGTATTTGCAAGGACTTGTGATACACCACAGGTGTATGTGGAGGAGCTCAAGAGGTAACTGGAGATCAGACTGGGGCCCCTTGCTCCAAGGGCACATTCCCAGGTCTATTGCAAATAAGTTGCAACTTTTATTGCCCTTAGCAACAAGTAAATAGCAAACTTCTTATTTCAAGGGTTAGTCTGTAGAGAAGAACATAGTCCCGTGAACTAAATGTAGCAAGGTAGACCAACCCTCGCAACTGAAATAATGACACAGGACTGTCAATCAATGAAGTCCAGGGATGGTACCTAAATAGGTATAATTTGGGACGGTTCCACAAACTACTTATTACTTGTTTCATTCTCACTCCTATCCCTGTGCTTTCAGGGTTTTTGACATAGCTGTCATACTCTTCCACAGTTAGTGTGCTATTTTACCTTCTCGAGATATATTAGAGAGCTTGCTGATAGAAGTGTTCATAGAAGTGTGCAATCAGAAAAAAATTGGGTTGGGAGGGTCCTCTGGAGGTCTCTAGTCCAATTCCCTGCTCAGAGCAGGGCTGACTTCCAGGTTGCATTAGGTTACTCAGGGCCTTGTTCAATTAAGTTTCGAAAATCTCCAAGGATGGAGATGCCACAACCTGGCTTGTCGGCCTGATCCAGTGCTTAACAACTCTCCCTGTGAAGACTACAGCAATAAGATAGCAATAGAATTAGACTATGTAAGTGAATGTAAGAATATTTAATTACAATATATAGGTGAAGATCACGGCAATAGGAGCTTTTTATATGGGTGATAAGGTAGAACAAAAGGATAGCAATATACTTAGAGCAATAGGAGGATTTTTCTGGCTTTGCCCATTTTCCTTTGCTGGCAACAGCAGCCTGGCATTGCAGACTGGAGAAGAACCTTGTTTGGGTTTCTTCAGTTAGTTTTGATCACAGTGTCCCCAGGATTCTTCTTTTCTGAAAAGTTTTCTTTAGATCCTTAGCTGACTTGGCTGTTTCCCTTACTCAGCCTTTCTCATGTGGAAGCCCGCATTCCTCTCGGGTGGTACTGAGATGCAGGGCATGTCTAAACAGCGTAAGAGAAATGGAGAACTGCTGTGGAGAGGTATCGCCTCCAGTGCCAGTCTGCACCACTGCTTTTCTTCCCATCCTAGTGAGCACAAGTCACCAAGCTGCAGGACTCTGATGTGGAGACACAGTGGTGCAAGAGCGTCTTGATAACATAGTGTCAGCCTTAAGAGCAAAGTAGAAAATAAACAGGTTTGTAAAGGAGGAAGCAGGAGGTGCTGTGCACAGCTTCACTGGTGTCGCTACCTGTTGCTAAAGTATTTTTTAACCTGTCCCTCTAATGACTTTTGAAGGCCTGGGAGGCACACGCGAGATCAGCCACACGATGAAGCATCAGTCAGTGCTTGGTCTAACAAAACAGCTATGGCTAGCGGCTGCCAAGTCAGACTGAGCCCCTACCCTGCAAATAACAACTGAGTCCTGCCCAGGGGATGCAGCTTTGTGTGTGGATAGAGCTGGAGTCAGAGGCTGTCCTCCAAGCATGTAACTTGGGTTAACTCTGAGCTGAAAGCAGACCTTAAATACGGCAGTTCAGCTTCCAGGCGCAGGGGACTTCATTGCACCGCACATCCAGAGTCTAACCCTGTAGTCTAGCCTACATACATCCTTTGCTGCCTGGACAAAAAGCCATGCTGTCTGAAAGCTTCTTGGGTAGCAATGCTGTAAAAGAACACTGGTTTGTACACAGCCCCCGGTGCACTCTGGCTGCACATGAGAAAGTCAGGAGATCTGGAAATGAGGCATGTGAAGGTGTGCTAGAGTTTGTACACCAAGGATTGACACAGACCTTAGCGAACAAAACGTATGCAGTCTATATACTTTAAAATATATGTGCTCATGTACAAGGTTTGCATCTCATGCGTCTTCATCCATGTAGCAAGAGATGGATCCTGGTGACAGAACGGGGAACAGACGGAAGGATGCCCGAGCTTGGAGTGATGAGATGTTCTGTTTACTCTTTAGGAAAAAAAAAATACGCTTTTAAATGGTTTGATTTTCCTTCCATTTAAAAAGGGGTAAATCAGTTCAGCCCTGTGCTATACGTCTACAACTTTAAGTAAGGTCCATTTAGTCATCTCCTATTGATTTAGATCAGATTAGACTTTAGCCCGGTATATTTTGAGCATATTGATTATACATCTGGAGGATACAGCAGCAGTACCATCTGCCCGTCCCATGCCATGGGGATTTTTAACCCCAGTAATCCAAAACGCCTCAGAGCTGCCGGCAGCTGCAGGGTTATCAGCGTGACCCCTCCGTTGGCGCTGGTTTACCTGCAGAGCCCAGCTCCCCTGCAGCACCCCGAAACCCTCTCTGTCTGGGACCTGGAGCCCTTTTTTGTGCATTTTGGCCGGCCCGGGGCATCCTNTCTTTTTGGCCCGTGTAATTATTTTTCAATTATTATTATAATAATAATAATTAACGAATTTTCTTCCCTCTTCCCCCGGAGCTTTCACGTTCCGGCCGAGGAGGCACCTCGGGGCGGTGGGTGCTGCCCGGGGTGGGCGGCCGAGGCCAGGCGGCTGCTGCCCCCCGACGGCGGCCGGCGGGAAATGGCGCCGGGTCCCGGCCCTGCCCCCGGCCGGGCGTGCCGCCCTTATATAATGCCTTTATGTAACCGGGCCGGGGCCGGGGGTTCGCCTCTTCCGATCTCCTCGTTCCCCGCGGCAATGGGGCTTTTCTTGCTGTAAGATAGAGTTGTTTAAAAGCCGAGAGGCCAGCCCAGTCCTCAAAAATCGCGCTTTGGCACGGCAGGCGCATGCCGCGCTAGGTGGGGTGCAGCAGAGCAGGGTGTGTGGGGAGAAGGGGCTCCCGCCTTGGCCCTTCAGGAGGAGAGTCCGTCCCTGTCGAGAGGGGCTTTGCCAGCAGATGGGGAGCCAGGGCCACGCGTGTGGGGCCCGGGTGGGTGCCGGGCAGGGCCGCCTTGGCTCCAGCAGCACCTCCGTGCTCTGGGATGACCCTCGCTTCGGCCAGACGCTGCCTCAAAGCCATGGTCGTCTGGCGGCGCGAGGTGCCGCCTTGAGAAGGGCCTGCTCCCCGGGGTGACCCGCCGCTGCTCGTGCCTCGGGTGCCAGCAGGAGATAACAGTGTTTTATTTTAACAGCTTTGGCCTCCCCAGCTCCTGCTGCTCTTTCGCAAGCATGGCCATGGACCCCCCGCGGTGTGCTGTGGGAGCGGTGGATGTTTGCCCGGGTGCCATGGCTGTGTGCTGGGTCAGGGAAGCGGTGTCCCAGGCTGGAGGCTGCAGCCTGAGCTGGCTGGGTGGTAAACTCCCTCGGGGAGCCTAGGAGGGAGCACCTTCACCTGTAAAACTGCGGGGAACAGTGAGATGTGGGTGCTTGCCTCCCCATACTGAGTGCTCGCTGCGTGATTTGAAACCTGCCATATCTCTTTGTGCCTCAGTTCCTCCATCTGTGAAAGGAAGATAGTGACTAACTACCTGCTTAATGTTCCTCCGACGCTTAATTCCTTGTGTTTACAAAATGCTCGGAGGTCCTGGATGGAGGGAGGCGCTGAGAGGTCGCATGCACTGAGCTCATAGCCTGTGTTTCAGGCTCCAAATCTTCATCCTTTACTTAGATGACCTCTGCATCTCAAAATTACTTCAGTGCTTTTCCCTACAAAATGAGTCTCTGCGCTGATTCATTTTGAACTGGAAACTTGCATATTTGTTTGCTTTTCAGACAATTCTATTACATTTCTGTATAACTCTCTATTCAGAATGCTACAGCCTTGGTTAATATTTGTCAAATGGAGCTCCGACTGTCTAAACCACTGGGACGAGTTTCATTTTATATGTCATCAGTAGGGGCAGAATGAGGAGCTTCGTGCTTGGCCTATTTGCTGTAACACAGTCTCAGGGCCATTGCATTAGAGTCAAAACAAGGAGCAGCTTGTTTCCAAACAAGAAGTATGGAGGAAAGTCTTCCCTGCCTCCTTCCCTGTAAGGGAAAAGAGAGGCGGGGGGAAAGAAAGTTATCTTTAACAGATTCTAAAAATGCCTTTTCCCAAATATGCAGTCAGTCCCTTCAAAGGTCTCTTTGTTTATTTTCAGGAAGAAACCCAAGACAGCTGAAAACCAGAAGGCGTCTGAGGAGAATGAGATTACTCAGACGGGTGCATGCAGCGCCAAGCCGGGCCTTCCCTGCCTGAACCTTGAAGCTGTTCCGTCTCTGAGCCCGGCCCTCATCCACTTACCACATTCACCAACAAACCTGCACGCACACACAGGGTCATCTGATTGTGAGTACACCAACAGGCTGCTGGGTTGCCCTGGGGTTCTTGAAAACATGCCTCTTACTGCAGACCAGGTTTTCCAGTTGGATTCTCTTTCCATAATGGCACAAGCGGGACTTCCTCAGGGCTTACCTTTTCCCTTCTTTGGGAATTGCCACTGAAACGGAGCATTTTGTGTTAAGGTTGTGATAATGCAATCAGCCAGAGGAAGCTGAGAGCATGTTGTTGGGTTAGGTTGCTGCTTCTTACAAATTAAAAAGGCAAGACCCCTCAAGTGTGTCTCTTTCCAACTAGAGCTGTAGTTGTTCCACTCCAGGTAGTCACATGCTTCTCGTTACCCAAGCATATCTACTGATAGGGATTTTCAGCCTGTGCTGTTTTGCAATGGGAGAAAGCAAGTGTCTGGCTCCAGCACTCAGGATTGTAAAGGATTTCCACGAAGAAAGGGGGGAGTGTTTTGTGGAGAGGATCAGCCTGTGAGAGTCTGGAAAATCTTTGTAGACCTATGTGGTTGTACTAGTTCAAGGCCCTTGTTTTGAGTGCATTCACTTTCAGGTTACTCAGCATGGGTTAATTGGCCTTTTAAAAATGTTCTTTTTCCATTTTGCCAAAAAAAGTACAAAAATAAGGGAGGAAATTATTAAAACTGGATTTTGGAAACTCGGAGCATACCCTGTCAGCTCTTCAAAACATTGTCATTTCACAGTGGTCTCTGCATGGAAGTCTCTTAGGCAAGAACGTGCAGGGTGATGCAAACCTCATAATTCACTAGTTTTAGAATATACAGTTTACCTCTTCTGCAGTGGTTTTAGGATGTTGTAAATTTTACAAGGGGGAAAAAAGGAGAAAGAAAGATGACACCAGGTTTCAAGAGCTCAGAAGCCAATCAGACTTTGTAAAAGCCTATAAAAAAAAATCAGGGCATGACAATAAAAAATCAGATTAAAAAGTATGTATATCCTTTTCTTTTTTTAATTTAAAAATCCTGCCTCAGGGCCAAGCTTGGAAGCAGCCGGGTTGTAGGGATCATCACTATCAAAATCACTTTAGCTGCAATTCATTCCTGTTGGCTTCTGACTTTATTCATTATGAGCTTCTTCTAGAGATCTTGATTTTAATAGAGCTGGTAAACATTAGGGAGACTTTCCTAAATCTCACCTGGTGATTTGGGGAGAAGAAAAGAGATGTGAAACAATTGGGCAGCAGCAGCATGCAATTTAGTATATACAAGAATTCTCTTCAAATTGGAGATGTCAGGCTCTCTGCTAAAACTGGGGTACAGTTCTGTCTTGTAATGTTTTCTGAAAACAAAAAGCTTGTGAAAAGATGCAAAAAATTAGCAGGACAACAAGAAAAAATAATCCTTATTTTCAAACAAAGAATCTCTTTATCCCATTCACAAAGATGAAAGAGTTCATTAGTAAATGGGATTTGAAACCTCACACTGATGGTTTTTGACAGTACAAATGGAAACCCATGAAAGCAACCTTAGGACAGAGGCCAGCAGGGATTGTAGGGCACTTGGAGAATGAACTCCTGCTTTTGCTTTCTGAGATGGCCAAGTTCAGGGGTGAGGATTATTGGTAGAGGGCAGCAGTGGGAGGTGGAGCCTGCAGCTCTTCATGCTCTACCTGTTCTTTGGACTAATAGAGTCTTTTAGACCTCAAAGTTTTTAATGTCCCAAAATCACCTTCCATTCCTACTAAATTCACAATACCAATATCAATAAATTGCAAACCTAGGTTAGATGCTCCCTTCACACTGAAGTTGGGGTTTGGGTTTGGTTTTTTGCTTGGGTTTTTTTTGTTTTGGTTTTTGTTTTGTTGTGTTGTGGTTTTTTTCAGAAAAAAAAAAAAAGTGTAATAATAATTTCAATATTAATATTGTCCTATCTCAGGAATTGTTGAAATTTAGTTCCAAAAATACAGTTAGAGTCCTGCAAAAATTCAAGACACAGTAAGACATCTTGTAGTGTCGATCTCCATTAGTTGATTCCATGTGCTTTGAAACCAATGGAAAAACTCCCATTATTTATGATGGGTTATAACCTTTATCAGGCTGTATTTGTTTGGGATGGTATGCATATAATTGGTGTTTGGCATGCCCTTGCAAAATAGCAGTGCCAATTTCTCACATGAACTAAAAACAAGGCATGATGAATATTTACTGCATATTTACTATAGCTACCTCCCATGTTATGTGGTATTTTTTTTAATATTGCCTCAACCCTTAGTACTGGAGTAGATTCACTGACCCAAGAGATTAATATTGGTGGCTTCCAACATTTAAAAATGGGCTTCCCTGTCATTACAAACTTCTCCTTACCTCTTGCCTCTCCTGCCTTTTGGACTGATTCTTTCCCCTCACCCTGGAATCCCTCCCTTGGTCCTTCTCTTCCCCTCCTCTCAGACCTACATTGCCACATCTTTTTTCCTCTCAACTTTTGGACCTGTGGTGATGCTTTACTTTTTTGGGCCAGCAGCACTTCCTGTCCTTCTCTCTGCCTTCTAGACACTACAACATTGCCTCTCCTCCCTTGCCCAGGGAACCATACTGCCTCCACCCCCACAACTAGGCAGATGATATTTCATTTCCAAAGGACATTCTTCATTCTGGTGGGGAGTTTTCTAGTGGATGGTAAATAATTCGAAAATACTTAAAAACTAGATTAGATGGGAAGTTTGAGAGGAATTTTCATTGAAAATATCAAAAACACCCAGAAAGAGTCAGCATGGTAGGGTATATCAATTCTTGGAAAAATGCACTGATGTACAGATGATTCTGTAAGCCCGCGTTCATGTATCTGGAAAAAAGGCTTGGGTTTTATGGGCCACCTATTCCAATCAGTTTGAAATCTTTACTGACCATTTTACATGCACAGTCACTAGTGCTTGGCAGAAAGCAACACCACGTATTTATTATGAGAAATATTCAGAAGCCAATCTACTTTAAAAAATCAGGGTGCTTTTGGAATGTTTCAGATCAAAACAGTTCTTCCAAGCATAGGAAATAAAAACCCTATGATAGCCATCTGCTCCTCAGCTGTAAAAGGCAGAGGTGAAGAAAGGCTAAGCAATAGTCTGAATGCTAGTCTTACTGAAAAGAGTGCTTAGCAAAACAAAAAAAACTGGGTAAAGTCATACATGATGCAGAACGTAATTTAGGTCTTAATTCTATAGTGTAGTACCTTCTGCATGCTGTTTCTGGTGCCACTTATTCCCAATGAAATTGCATTACTTCTGACCCTTGTAGGTCTGGGTCCTAGATTTCTGGATTTGAACATTAGGATATATTTCCAGCGCAGATGAATTCCTGAAGCAAAATCCAGAACCTAGGATGCATCGTGTCCAGTTCACATCTCATTCAGTCTTGGGAAGTGCTAGCTCAGGCAATGCAATTGGAGAAACAAGTTAGAGGAAGGGCTGCTTCCTGAGGTAACTGTTTTCATGTAGGGCTTGGCAGATAAAAAAACACCACTTTGAATTAATTTGGAATTAAGTCATAGAGTGAGCTGATAGAGCTCCAAATGAGTTACACCTGTAGCTACTCAGCTGTCACAAACAGATGTAGCTGCTTACCCAGAAGAAAGGTGTTTGTGCAAAATGCTGCAAGGACAAGCATGGAGGCCCAGGTTCTGGAAAGGTTACAAAGAAGCAACGGAAAGCATATGAGATTGATGCTATTTGCAGTTTTCCACATACTTTCTTGTTTATGGATAGAGAATGCATAAAGTTGGTAGGGTCCTAGTTTGAAGGCTGAACTGCCTCAGGTAAAGCTTCTACAGGTTTTGCTGAGAGGGAAGGAAGTCATCAGGACTTGGCTGTATTTAAACTGATTTGGGCTGTATAGGCTACTTACTTCAGAGGCCCTTCAGAAAGCATCTGTAACTATATAAGTTTTGCAAGTGCCAAGAGATAAGATCATTTTGGCAGAAACTTTCACAAGTTCTCAGAGATACAATCAGACAAAAATTTCATTCAAGCTCTGATGTATGCATCTTAACAGATGTGTCCAAACTCAAAGGAATCCCACGGGAACAGTGCAACTGAATCTCTTTGTCTCTATTGATAGTTAAAAGAGTTATTCTTAGACATTGGATGGTCCATCTGTGAAGGAATTTGTTCCAGACAAGGGAAAAGCAACATCTTTGCAAAGAGTTTCCGTGGGACTAAGAGGCAGGTTGGACAATCACTGGAAAAACTGCTGAAGCAATTTTCATGAGTTTAGAATTCTTGCAGAGGCCTGAGATTCTGGTAGGGAATACAAGTTGAGAAGGAAAGTGAGGCATGGATAATTTTTGAAAAATCCATGAAACAACCATTGGCAAGACGTTGAGATGGGTGAGGACTCTCTAAAGTTATGTTTTAGCAAGGGACCAGGGAGCTTTTATGCATTAAATAGAATGCACTTTATAAACACTGACAGTGATGGACCACAGCTGAACCCTTTGTCCATACATGCTCAAGTGATGTGGCTACTCGGTTCAATTCCAGCATTTTTTAGCTTTCACAGAATGGGAACTTTGAAGTAGCCTGTTTTCTTTTTCTCCTTCTAAGTTCTGATTTTTGTAGCTTGATAGCTTTCCAGCATAATGGGAAAAGGCAGAGAGGGAACCTCACTAGGTTCTTGAGCTCCACAGAGCATTGCGAGTGGATGTGGAAACTCTGGGTTTTCATTGTCTTGAGCAGCTAGAGGAGCCCACAGTTCCCTTCCAATGAATCAACAGTTTGATTTGCCTGGGGCTAATATAGAGGCTAGATGGATCTGAAGGTGGTTTGGCCTCATCTTTGTGTTTTAGGTTTCCTCTGTTTCTCTTTGAGGTTCTGTGGGAGGAAGAGAACGGTTACATGCCCTTATGGTCTTCCCTCTGCCTTTGGAAATTTGTGGCTGTGATTCCCTAGGAACTGCTCTGGAGCTTTCAAATTATCACATTCAGAGGGGAGGAGGGGGGCCCTGATTCTACCAGCTTTCTTATTTTCCAAGGCAGGCAGTATGTCAATAGTACTTTCATCTGTATTTTTGCTAATCTATGTATGGAATGTGTTAGCTAATGCTGAATATTTTTAGGTTGTTTTTGGTGATCTAAGAAATGATGTATGTTTAGATATCTATTTTAGATGATACAATAATAATGATACAGGCCTTTTCTGTAGCAAGCTAAACTGAAAGCAAGAACACGCATAGTTCTGAAATACTGATGGCATGACACTTAGTTATACTTTTGTCTTGCAGAACATTTGAAATTTTGTTTAGTAAATGCTTCTCTTTTTAACAGTTGTAAGTGGTTTCTATGTCCTGTAGGTTTATATTTCTGCTTGTAAGATTATCAAAGAAATATTAGCCAGGAATGACTTGTGTTTTCATAGCAGATATATGTTGCTTGAATTGTGTAGAGACAGAAGTAAGTACAAGTACAGGTATGTAAAACTATAAACAGAGCTCACCCTGCCTCTGTTGAAAAAGCCATCACAATACACCAAAGAATTGGCGGTGTAAAATGTTGTACTAATGATAGGAACAGGTCTCTATATTCCTAATCAGTATACTAAGTGAGTTTTGTCAGGTTGGTCTCTCGGGCTTTTCTTCTCATGAGAAATGACTATCAGCATATGGTACTTCAGTTATGAAGTCAGTGAGTAAGTTTTCAGAAGCAGCTCTGACTTTGGAGCCTTAAGTTTCACCGATGCATAAATCACTTACATTTATAACACATAGATGCTTCTGAAAATGTCTCATTATCCT
>VZTV01100507.1:0-20337 GCA_013400875.1 Anhinga rufa
GTTTCCTCCCTCCCTTCCTCATCACCCTCCATTCTGTTTTCCCACAGAGCTCTGCCGACCAAGGAGAGACAAAAAGTGCCCAGAGCAATCCACCTTCCAAAATGATCCCCCCCAAGCAGCCCATGTACCCAATGCCGCCGCAGGCTTCCTCGCCCTATCCTGGCTTGGGCTCGTTCCTGTCCCCATCGGACCTGCAGAACTACCGTGGCCACCCCCACCCCAGCCTCTCCAGGACCCTCACCTCCAAACCCATGCTGCCCAGCATCAGTGCCTCCCCGCCACCCTCCTTCCAGATCAGCCCCCCGCTCCACCAGCAGCTCTCTTTGCACCACCCGCAGAGCTCCCTCCTCAGCCAGCCCCTCAGCATGCAGCAGGTCCCCCAGCAGCCCCTCCTGTCCCCCCCCATGGCACTACAGGTACAGCCCCCCATGAACGCCTCGCCTCCCGGGCAGCAGGTAGGTCCTCCGAAGGAGAGTGGGTTTGCGGCATGAACCACACCGTTTCCCCGCTTTCTGTTGGGTCTGATGGTTTCTGGGTGGTTTGGGGATGTTGGGTGTAGATGTTGTCCTCAGGGGAGTCTTCTGGCTCCTGCAGACCCTGTAGTTTGGGGGTGACATTTTCAAGAGTGCTGAGCTGGGAGCACAAGCACCCCCACAAATGGGGCAGATTTGTGCAATGTAGCACTGACGGCTCTTTCAGCGGGGGAAGATGCGGGAATTGGGGATGCCCCTGGTAAAAGCTTTTTGTGCACCTGGTCCCCCAGCCTTGTCTGGTCATCTGAAACGATGGGTTGGAGAGTCAGTGAGAAACCCCTCTCATGATATTGCTGTGAGAAGAGGGGACTGGAAGGGCGTGGGATAACAGCAGGGATCCGGAGGGGGCAGGGGTTGCCAGGAGGAGGAGAGAAAGAACAGAGGGAATGTCACAAACAAAATATAAAATCAGTATTTTTCCAAAACCTGCCTGGCAATAGGAGAAAATCACTTTTGTGGCAGAGAGCCAAGAGCGTGCAATGTGGGCTTGCACGTGTGCTTATACTAACAGCATAGCAGCAAAGCAAATCTTATGACCGGTGCTGTGAATGTGTAAAACCTGCTGAAGCGAACCTTCCTTAGCCATGCCCAGGCTCAGCCCAGCAGCCCACGCTCGGGGAGCCAGCCTGCAGGGTCTAAATCTCTCCTCTTTAAACCTTCTATTAAGAAAATGTATCTGGAGGAAAAAATAGCTATAGCAAAAAACATTTCCTATACCTTATAGAGAACTTGCCAGTATATGAAGGAGGAGACGAGTGGTTTCCAGAGTTTCTCCATCTGGAATATGAACTGGACAAACTATTCACAGTGGAGGACATATGCTGTGAATTCACAGCTGCTCCCATTTACTTGATGATACTTTTAACTGTAGTATTCACCCAGCTGGCTGAATAATTGTGTTTCACATGTTTGCTAGCTATATAGCACAAAATTCATACAGTACTTTAGCAATGAACAAAGCTTTTTTTTCCCCACAATGTGACCTATTCAGTTTGGGGCCAACTTTGAGAAAACAGAAATTGTTAATTTGGGAACAGATACTGCCACAGAAGAAAACCAAAGGAGAGCAGGGATGTGGAAGCACAGTTATCCCTGGCCATAATAAAAAGACAGCACACGTGGGTAGGTCAGATCCTCAATCAGATTTTAATTTCCAACCTGCTCAGGGTATCCCAAGTAACTTCTCTGGCATCATGATTGGGTTTTGGCTCTGCATAAGCAAAAGTGGCTTCTGTAATTCAGTGATAATCCAGAAATGAGCAGAAAAGGGGATCCTCATAATCACTTTAATTGGGGTAGTTGCTGTTGCTGAGGGCAGCATTTTGTGAAGCTTCCTTCCACATACGTTTGGTAATAAAAAGTTAAATGGAAAAAAAAAGAACAAAACCAAAACCAAGAAAAGCCCACTGCCCTAATTTGGATATTTTGGAGAAAATCATGTTCTTGGTCAGGTAACTACCATGACTGGTGTTTATATACATTGCCTAATGTTACCTAATTAAGCCAACCCCAAAAAGTAGGAAAGCNGTCTGAGGCCAGGGGCCAGATCAGCACAGGAATAGCTGACCTGGCTCATGCAGGGACCAAGGGCGAGGGTCTGGATTAGGCGACATTCCTGAAAAAGAGGAAGTGCATGTGCTGGCGGGTGGGAGAGGAGCAGGAGCTGCAGGGAGTCCGGGTAGCTCGGTTGGATGGATGGACGTCTCGGGACACATAACGATGTTTCCTCCCTCCCTTCCTCATCACCCTCCATTCTGTTTTCCCACAGAGCTCTGCCGACCAAGGAGAGACAAAAAGTGCCCAGAGCAATCCACCTTCCAAAATGATCCCCCCCAAGCAGCCCATGTACCCAATGCCGCCGCAGGCTTCCTCGCCCTATCCTGGCTTGGGCTCGTTCCTGTCCCCATCGGACCTGCAGAACTACCGTGGCCACCCCCACCCCAGCCTCTCCAGGACCCTCACCTCCAAACCCATGCTGCCCAGCATCAGTGCCTCCCCGCCACCCTCCTTCCAGATCAGCCCCCCGCTCCACCAGCAGCTCTCTTTGCACCACCCGCAGAGCTCCCTCCTCAGCCAGCCCCTCAGCATGCAGCAGGTCCCCCAGCAGCCCCTCCTGTCCCCCCCCATGGCACTACAGGTACAGCCCCCCATGAACGCCTCGCCTCCCGGGCAGCAGGTAGGTCCTCCGAAGGAGAGTGGGTTTGCGGCATGAACCACACCGTTTCCCCGCTTTCTGTTGGGTCTGATGGTTTCTGGGTGGTTTGGGGATGTTGGGTGTAGATGTTGTCCTCAGGGGAGTCTTCTGGCTCCTGCAGACCCTGTAGTTTGGGGGTGACATTTTCAAGAGTGCTGAGCTGGGAGCACAAGCACCCCCACAAATGGGGCAGATTTGTGCAATGTAGCACTGACGGCTCTTTCAGCGGGGGAAGATGCGGGAATTGGGGATGCCCCTGGTAAAAGCTTTTTGTGCACCTGGTCCCCCAGCCTTGTCTGGTCATCTGAAACGATGGGTTGGAGAGTCAGTGAGAAACCCCTCTCATGATATTGCTGTGAGAAGAGGGGACTGGAAGGGCGTGGGATAACAGCAGGGATCCGGAGGGGGCAGGGGTTGCCAGGAGGAGGAGAGAAAGAACAGAGGGAATGTCACAAACAAAATATAAAATCAGTATTTTTCCAAAACCTGCCTGGCAATAGGAGAAAATCACTTTTGTGGCAGAGAGCCAAGAGCGTGCAATGTGGGCTTGCACGTGTGCTTATACTAACAGCATAGCAGCAAAGCAAATCTTATGACCGGTGCTGTGAATGTGTAAAACCTGCTGAAGCGAACCTTCCTTAGCCATGCCCAGGCTCAGCCCAGCAGCCCACGCTCGGGGAGCCAGCCTGCAGGGTCTAAATCTCTCCTCTTTAAACCTTCTATTAAGAAAATGTATCTGGAGGAAAAAATAGCTATAGCAAAAAACATTTCCTATACCTTATAGAGAACTTGCCAGTATATGAAGGAGGAGACGAGTGGTTTCCAGAGTTTCTCCATCTGGAATATGAACTGGACAAACTATTCACAGTGGAGGACATATGCTGTGAATTCACAGCTGCTCCCATTTACTTGATGATACTTTTAACTGTAGTATTCACCCAGCTGGCTGAATAATTGTGTTTCACATGTTTGCTAGCTATATAGCACAAAATTCATACAGTACTTTAGCAATGAACAAAGCTTTTTTTTCCCCACAATGTGACCTATTCAGTTTGGGGCCAACTTTGAGAAAACAGAAATTGTTAATTTGGGAACAGATACTGCCACAGAAGAAAACCAAAGGAGAGCAGGGATGTGGAAGCACAGTTATCCCTGGCCATAATAAAAAGACAGCACACGTGGGTAGGTCAGATCCTCAATCAGATTTTAATTTCCAACCTGCTCAGGGTATCCCAAGTAACTTCTCTGGCATCATGATTGGGTTTTGGCTCTGCATAAGCAAAAGTGGCTTCTGTAATTCAGTGATAATCCAGAAATGAGCAGAAAAGGGGATCCTCATAATCACTTTAATTGGGGTAGTTGCTGTTGCTGAGGGCAGCATTTTGTGAAGCTTCCTTCCACATACGTTTGGTAATAAAAAGTTAAATGGAAAAAAAAAGAACAAAACCAAAACCAAGAAAAGCCCACTGCCCTAATTTGGATATTTTGGAGAAAATCATGTTCTTGGTCAGGTAACTACCATGACTGGTGTTTATATACATTGCCTAATGTTACCTAATTAAGCCAACCCCAAAAAGTAGGAAAGCTGATCAGTTTTCAGAAAAAACAGTCCCGCAGCATCCTTGTTAAATTGCCAGCAGTGACAGCTGATGGAGAGAGCATTGCTTGTGTGGATGTTCCTTACCTTGCTACTGTACGTTATGGTGGGGTAACACATGACTGCAAAGGGAGCTGCACTTGAAGTGGAAAAACAATTTTGATTGCCAGCATGCTGACGCAAAGGCTTTCATGGCTGTGCGTCTTCTGCGGCCGTTCACCACCCGCTGAGGAGGGAGGTCCTGAAAAACAAGACGGGAAGAGGGCTGTAAAACAGATGTTGCTGCATTGACACCTGCTTGCAACAACTCACACTCTGCAAGGTCCCACCACGGTGGTTTCGGGTCCCTGGGGCTCCCGCTGCGCTCTGCACTGCCGCGTTGTTGGGGCAATGCATGTAAACGTGTTTATGGAATATTATTCGAACTGCTGTTTCTCCTGCTGTGTGTACTCCTGTAACCCTTCCTTTCCTTTCCACCCCGCAGGACTTCTCACATATTTCGTCTGAGTTTCAAAACAGTGTTGGACCCCGTTCACCTGGTGCATCAAACCCTCCAGGAAGCACTGAGTGGGACAACGACTACCCCAGCAGAGAGTGTGGGATTAACCACTGCAGGCTAGTAGACAAAACAACACATTGCTAATGCACTATTGTCTGAACTGTGACAGTGTACAGCAGCTGAGAATCTGCTCTAAAATGTACAGCAAGTTGGTAGGGTAGTTATGGTGAATGACGTTCAAGGTCTCCCCTTTGTAGGCTCACTGAAGTGATGCTATGGAAGCAGGTAGCTTAAAAATGACAGGTAAATTCTTCATTGGGCATGAAGAGGTTTCCTTTTTTTTGTGTTTCCATCCCATTAGCAATGGATGAGTTTGACGTGTTTCCTTGTAGAGCAGGACAGGGAAGCCCAGTCTCCCAAGCAGAGTCTCTGGGGGTTTGAGAGTGGCCATGTCCATAAGCAGTGCCCTGCTGTTCCTAAAGTGATTGCCGTTATCACTGAGGCCACAACCTCCTCTAGCTGTCTCTAGCAATGGGTCCCTTATCAGTCCTGGGGTTTAACTGCAATAGGGTACAAAGCCTCAACCTCCCACGAGCTGCACAATGCTCCGGTCCCCTGCACTTTGCAGGAAAAGGCCACCGTCTTCTGCACAGATCTTCCCCCTCATGCCCTACAAGCTCTGGCATGAACACACCAGCATGACAGGCTGCTCAAATTCCCCAAGAAATAAAACATCAGGGTAGTTTCAAACCTGGGGAACAGCAAGGGTGTGAAAGCCATTTCCAATCTCTGCCTAATCCACTGCTCTTGGCTCAACTATAATAGTTTGGAGACTGTTTTTGTGCTCTGAAAACAGGTACGTGGTTTGCTGGGAGAGCAGGTAGGGAAGGAGGCTCGGTAGCTTCTGAGTATTGTTTGATTTGCTTGAAGTGCTGGAACATAGTGCTTTCACTGGAGATAATAGCAAGCTCCCAGCCTTTTCAGAGCACAGCTCCTGTCTGTGCCAGCAGTGCACTTACAATTGCTGGGCTGGGCACAGACTGTACAGACATTTATGTCTTTCAGGGAAATAAATAACTTGCTGAGCCATTAGAATATCACTGCTCTCGGCCTGCCTGAGGGTGCTCAGCTACATGGATTGTTCCGGGCTCTGCCGGCGACTTTTGTGTGGTCCTTCCTCAAGTCTCTGCAGATAATCCAAAAGAAGGAACCTGGTTGGGACTTGATGATAAAAGTCACTTTAGATGCTGTGGGCAAAAGGCTAAAGATGCTTGGAGGGTTATGGCACATGGATCCCAATTTCCAGAGGTGCTGAGCAGTGGCAGCTCCCAAAGAAATTAGCACCCCTGGAAATAAACATCGTTACTCAGGGGATCAGCTGGCAAAACACTTGATTCCCTCTGCAAATCCCACTGCCCAGACCCCATGCAGAAAACTCAGGGCTCTCTAGAAATGGGTGAAACGCTCCCATAACAGTCAGGATTGAGTTTTGGGTTGCTAAGACAAGCTCTATGACATCTGGCTGCAGCGCCGTATTGTGCCCATGCAATTCATGATCAAAGCTCATGCATTTCATGCCTTTGTAAGAGCAGAAATATCAAATTTCACGGGCTTATCGCAGCTTCCTGGAAAAAAAATATCGTTCTAAAACCAGACAGATTATGCAGAGACTTCCAGATAATTATTAGAGTAGATTATAGCAATGAACTCAGATGGATATAGATCAGTACTGCCAAGAGTGCTTAGTGCACCGAAAATGTCATGGTCTATGGTTAAGGAAGGAGCCCATCTCCCATGACCAGAGACACATGAGCTGCTGGCTTGTTCTCATTTTATTGTAAAGCCTGGTGCATCAGCAGCGCCATCACCTCCTGCTCCTGCTAGCCCCAGGTATTTGCTGCCTAAGTGCATGCTCTGCATTGCTTGTGGCATCCCCACACATTTGTAGGACTGCAGTCCCGGTGTGCCTCAAGGTTACAGTCATGTCGAGAAAAGAGACGATCTGGTTCTCATCATCCTCCTGTCTGTACTGCCTTCTCCAATGCACTTTGCACTAATTTGCAAGAGACGTTCAAAACGTTACCCTTAGGCTCCTCCGCAGCACCTTGCCGTGAGCAGGGCGTGAGGATGCGGCATGAGCTGTGTGCCTGAATGGCCCTGGCAATCAGCAGGACTTAGGCAAAGCAGTGATAAAGGGAAGGCAGATCTTGTTGGGTTTGATTCATCAGTGCAGTTTTAGGTATAATCGGGAAATCTCTGGATCATGTAATTGCCCATTTCAACCTCAAAACTGCATTCAGTTTAATTGCAATTAAAGCAGCACTCTGAGGAGCAAAATCAGCAACTGGCTGGAAAGAAAAAGGATTATTTTCTGTTGTGATGTGGCTCAGCTGTAGAGGCCCAGATTCCTGAAAGAGGGTTGCACCAACCTCCCGAGCACATGGGCAGTCCTGTCTTGCTCTCCGGGTTAGGATTTTTATTTCATCTCTGACCTTGATATTTCTTTAGCTTCCAACGCGTGTTAGCACTAGGCTAGCTGGGGTAAAACCTCCCAGTCCCCCATTTTCTTTTGTGTTTGTCATCCAGACAACTTCTGAAAAACTGACAAGATTGTCTTTGTCCTTCTCCATCTAATAAGTGAACTGCTGTAGGCTGGTTTTTTCCCCAGCCTATCAGTGCTAGTTAAAATGCCATTAAATGACACTTCTTCCCTTATGCCCCTCGAGTTCTAGGATCCTGTGAGCAGACACTCCTTAATTCATAAACCAGCCATGTTAGGGAGAGAGTTTTAAATGTTTCTTAGCTCATGCTCTCCCCATTCTTAATGATTTTGCGCTTACTGACTTCCATCCAATTTTCCTAGCGCTTTCTGGGCTTAAGCCCAAGCTGTCCTAGATAGCTAGCAAAGACACGGGGAGCATTTCTCAGTTCCTGCTTAGTACATGGCTGTCACTTCCCACAAGCAACTGCAGCATACAATTTTATTGCTTTTTGCCATCATATCACAAACTGCTTATATAAACCCCTGTCTCCCTCACCTGACAGCCTTATTTTTGCACTTGCTCTTCCCCACGGAATACCTGTGTTTTGCAGTGACTTTCTCCAAGGGAACTAGCTCACCTGTATCAAGGGTGCAGCCTGGCTTACAATCACTTGCAAATATTCCTTAATTCCTCGAGGCACCTCACTTATTTTGTCTGCCCTGTCTTCTGATTATAGCTCATTCCATACCAAAGCTGTCTCCAGGCTTTCCTTTACATTTGTCTCCTAGCATTTAGGTATTTTGGTGATAACACTGAAATGGATTCACCTTTCTATGTCTTTCCTCTCATTTGCAAGGCACAGATGAGATTCTTTTTTGGGTACCATCATTTAGCAACTTTTCTCCCCTCTTCCCAGCCTCCTTTGGGCTAAAAGATGGGACGCTCTCAGTTATGCCTTGTCCAGACACACAAAATTGTGTACAGCCACTTCATCTGGACACTTATAACCTCGCTAATTCCTGCTAATGATGAAGTGATCTCTCCAAATGGAGGAATTCTCTAAATCAGAAACTAAACGAACAAACACTGTAAAGAGGGAAGGATAAAGTATCACAAATGCACTTAGTTTGGATTCAATTATTTATGGTAATACTTTCTAATGAACTGGGAAATGTTCTGTAGCATATTTTGTAAAATTAATGAAGTTCTAGTACTGGAATACCTCGCTGCTGCTTGGTGGCGTTAAATCTTTGCTGAGTGCAGTGGAGAAGACTCTGCATTTTAAATGCAGATTATAAAATGTGGAGATTAACAACATGTGGACTCTTCTGCACTCTATCAGAAGACAGCTCTATCAACAACAGCATTACCTTGCTGTCTGCTATTTCCTTGTTATTCCACTTATAAGCACACCCACACTGGAATCTCCCAAAGCTTTGTAATGTTCTGCACCACCTTTTAAGGCCAAGATGTCTTTATCACAGAACCACAGAGTGGCGGGGGTTGGAAGGGACCCCCGGAGCTCCCCCCGTCCAGCCCCTGCGTGAGCAGCACCCCCAGAGCAGGGGCACAGGACCGCGTCCAGGCGGGGTGGGAATGGCTCCAGGGAAGGAGACTCCACAGCCTCTCTGGGCAGCCTGGGCCGCTGCTCTGGCACCCGCACAGCAAAGGGGTTTTGCCTCAGATTTCAGTGGAACTTCCCGTGTTCCAGCTTGTGCCCGGTGCCCCTTGTCCTGTCGTCGGGCACCGCTGAGAAGAGCCCAGTCCCACCCTCCTGACACCCGCCCTTCAGACACTGATAAGCCCTGAGGAGATCCCCCTCAGCCTTCTCTTCTCCAGGCTGAACAAGCCCAGGTCTCTCAGCCTTTCCTCCCCAGGGAGATGCTCCATCCCCTGAGCATCCTTGTGGCTCTGCGCTGGCCTTGCTCCAGCAGCTCCCTGTCCTTCTGGCACTGGGGGCCCAGCACTGGACACAGCACCCCAGCTGCGGCCTCCCCAGGGCAGAGCAGAGGGGCAGGATGGCCTCCCTCGCCCTGCTGCCCACACTCCTGTCCATGCAGCCCAGGACACCGCTGCCCTCCTTGGCCCCGAGGGCCCAGCGCTGGCTCAGGGGCACTGGCTGCCCACCAGCACTGCCAGGGCCTTCTCAGCAGAGCCGCTTCCCAGCAGGGCAGCCCCAGCCTGTGCTGGTGCCTGGGGCTGTTCCTCCCCAGGGGCAGCACCTTGCCCTTGCTCCTGGTGAATCCCATGAGGTTCCCCTCGGCCCAGCTCTCCAGCCTGCCCAGGGCTCGCTGGATGGCAGCACACCCTTCTGGCGTATCAGCCGCTCCTCCCAGCTTGGTGTCATCGGCGACCTTGCTGAGGCTACCCTCCATCCCTTCATCCAGGTCATTTATGGAGACAATGGTGTTTCCATCAGGTCTGTGTAGATCCTAAAACCCATTGAAATGCCTGGATTTCAGAGCAAAACCAACATAGGATGTCAGCTGGGGTGAGGGACTTCAGCCACTCCTCTCTCTACTATGTCCTGAAAAAAAAAGGGCATCTGGGCTGCCTCATAGGACACTGCTGATGGCAAGTTAAAAGTGCCAGCCAGCCCACATGGACGGCTGAAGCACTGGGTACTGTAAGCAGGGATGGGAGCGGTGATACCTATCTGCACGCCTTGCTGTAGAGCCGTCCACATGCAGCGTGTCTTGGGGGTGTAAGCTGGCTTCCCTCTCCAGGATACACCTGGATCTCTTGAAATCAAAGTCATTGCTTCAATAATGTGATCAATTCAAGATCTGGTGGGCCAGGGATGTGCAGTCCACACAGCCTGGCTGCTTTCCCACCAGCCCTCCTCTGTAGCCTCCTGTGAGTAAGGCAGCAACTGCCAAGTCTTCCCTGGGCTCCTTGTACCTCCTGCTGTCTTCATCAGACCCACAGGAAAGACCGGCTAATCCTGCTGTATCAAAGATTTTTTTCCCCTCACTTCCTGATTATTAATTTTTCTAGTTGTACTTATTTTGGGAGAGAAGGAGAGAGGCATCAAGGAGGTGGTGTCTCCTGCTCCCATGCTCTTCAGTCATGAAACTTATGTAAATCCTCCTGGACACCTGCAAGCATATTCAGACATAAGCCCCTCAATCATATTTTTGAGACCTCCTACTCCTTATGCTGTGGCAGAATGACACATTTTATCCAAAAGCAGGTGTACATTTTCTAAATGTCCGTGGCTTAGCCTAAGTACGTGTGATGAAGAAGGGAGCCAGTGGCCAAGGGGCTGATTCCGGGCACAGCGCTCTGCAGCACGATGGTGCAGCTGGTACCACCGTCACACTGGCGTGCTCTGCGGGGAAATCCAGGGTTGGCCCTCCCCAGCAGCCCCAGCAAGAGCAAAAATTAAGCCACAGGAAGGAATTTATGTCTTAGCCCTTATTGTTGAAATTCAGGAAGAACTAAAATTGCACCAGGCTTACTCATAAGTGTCTTCTGCTTGGTTCATCTCTGCACACCCGTCCCTCGGTGCAGACCACTTTATGCTTTGCATTATGGAGTGCCATAAAAACCACGGCGTCGCTGAAAACAGGCGTGCAACTGGGTGTGCAAATGCTAATTTCAGCTCCCCCAGGCGACTTCCCGGCTGTTTCCCTGTCCATCTCACCTCTGCCCCTCGTTTCTCTTACAGCATGCTGCCAAGGGACAAGGCACTCTACCTCACCTAAAACTCAACATCTCATTTCGAGGAGGCTCAGATGAAGGACACTTGAGAAGGTCTATCTTACAGACTACCCGGAGAGGCACCGAGCAAGTCGTACGGACGAGAGAGCTACCACTGCACCTCGTCGCTGGCTTCGTTTCCAGGCTCTAAGAGCAGTTTTCTTTTATTATTTTTGAACTCTAAAGTCTACTTTCTGTGGAAGCCCAAACCTCATAAATCATGAAGAACAAAAAAAAAAAAGATAAAAAATTAAAAAAAAATAAAATAAATAAACACAAAACCAACAAAAAAATAAACTAAGGACACCATTTTTCTGCTTGCCGTCAGCTTAGCTACAGACTATTTTCCTAGTGAACTGCTTTTAGACGCAGCATAGGCCCAGGTCTGGTGTCCTACAGCATTAGGCCAGCTCAGTAGGAGGATGCACTCTTTTGACTTGCTAACAGCACTAAACCTTGTGCAAGAAAATGTGAAGTTTGTGTGAATATTGTACATGCAAAGGCCTTGGATGTCTGGCGAAAAAAATACAAAAAATAAATAAAAACTATTGCTAGGTAGGTGGGGGGAGAGAGCAGAAGGCAAAATACGAGAGGGAAAATGTGAAAAAGATCATGAAAATATAATTTGTTGGATAGTTGTAAGTAGTTTACTAAGTGTTTTAGAGCTGTGCTAAAGACATCTTTAAGATTTTTTTGTGAAAAAAATTAGTAGTTTACTTTATAGTAAAAGCATTTTATATTAATTGTAGCACATTTTTTAGTTATACATAGAAGGGAGATGTGTATAAAAAAACAACAAAAAAAGCCTGCCAAACATGTTTCTATTATTTGTACAGCAAGAAATGGACAATTTATACCCATGTTGTATGGCATTATTATATTTTTTCTGCCATATGTCCATCTATTTAAAAATTGCTGACAATGATTTTTGTCTATTTATGAAAAATTAGAGAGCATAATTACAGTTCCTCATTAAGGTGCATTTTGGGGTTTTTTTATTTTTTATTTTCTTTGATGGTGCTGCTTTCGCAGCACCTGGCACATTCAGTTCACAATGCTTATCTTACCTTTCTTTATAATAAAACATATGAAAAGTAGAACTGAACCAGTCTCTCCTTATTCTGGGGGCACACCCTGGAGGTGTCCTGGCCAGCGAGGTCCCTGCCTCGTCAGCTTTCCCATCCCTCGCTCCTCTCCCATCACGTTCTCACTTGCTTTTTCCTTCGCTTTCTCCCCCCTTGCTCTGGGCCAATACTACTTAATTAAATATACCCGCGAGCACCCCCAGCAATGAAAGCTGCCACTGAGCACTGGCAGACAGACAAGCATTTTTCTTTCATTTTCTTGGAAAATGCCAACTTTACGCTCAGCAGAGGGCACTTTCCTTTCTCAAAGAATAACTTCATGCCCAATGCATTTGCTTACAAAGCTGTCCCGTGCCCCAGCCCTGTCGACCCTCCTCCCTTCTGCCAAATGTTGAGAAGATAGAAAATGTCCCCACAGACATGGGGCTCACCAAGCTGCCTGGTGGTCACCAGCAAATGCCCACAAGAGCCCCATTTCTGACTTCTCCTAGGAAGCATGGATGAGAAGGACACAAAGAGGACGGAAAATTCAAACGGCATAAGGATGGAATTGGCATTTCCACCCTTCCATAGCAAGGGTGGAGAAATCAAATGGCATAACAAATAACATGATGTGAAATTTCACACCCTGAGCCACCTGCCTGGAGGAAACCTGTTAATTGATGTGCCATTTTAAGCCCGTTTGTAGATGCAGCTTGGCTGTAGGAGTCTCACCACATTGGGTCACTAGCACGCAAGTTCCTGTCATTTCAATAAGGCCCACTTTCTTCCAGAGTGCATTTAAATGGAAATACATGAAGCTGGGACACGGCTGTGTTTCTCATGCAATTTGGGGCATCAGGTCTTGCTCGGGTCCAAGTACCACACCTAAGATCCTCTTTTTCTGCACTGCTACCTGTCTATGATCAAAGTGGCCTTAACATTTATGTTCTCCAACAACTTGAAATAGCATTTTTTAAGCTTTCAGACCATTTTAATAAACCAGGGGAAAGCTCACCATAAGGGTTTTCTTGATGAGGTAAATGGTCATTTTCATCACCTAATGGTTTTACATATGCTACAAAAACTTGCTGCCATGCCCTGTCCCTATTGCAATAAGTCCCCATTAGACTACCAAGCCCCAGCAATTGCTGGCCCACAGGCCACCAGACAGGGCAAGGAACATGTGGTGGGAGTTGTCCTGCTGCGTCCTCTGGTTGATGCCTGCTGTAGCATCATCCCACACACCCTCTGGCACATCAAACAAGGCCCACCCCAAAAACCCACCCAGAAGCTGCCTGCTCTGGATGAGGCGATGAGGAAGACCTTCTGAGATGGAGGGGTAGTTCGGGGCATGGTGGGTTTGGACCAAGCAGTCCCCAGCAGAGCACTCTGGAGGCCAGGAGAGGTGGAGATAATGGCACCATGGCAAGGGACAGGAAGTCCCTGGAGCTGCAGGACCCCGCAGAGGCTTGCAGAAATCCAGGCAGGTCACAAACTCCTTCTGCAATCAGCCTGACATAAAAATCTATGTTCTCCTCCACTTCTGAGGTCATCATGGTGTTATTGCAAGGTGACAGAGTGGCAGTCTTCTCTGCTGAGAACATTTGCTCTCTCGGCATGAGAGAGAGACGTGAAATCAAGTTGTAACTCTGTGAGTCAACTTTCATTAGAGCAGTCACACTTTTAACCCCAAGCTTCCTGTTCTCTGCAAGTATAAACAGAAGTGCCTGTTCCTTGTCCCATCGACCATGGTGACTCTACATGGTCACCATATCACTCTATATGGTCACTCTATATGCTTCTGGTAGAAGCACAGCAAACATCTCACCAACACAGCAGATAAAGCTCTGGAGATGGGCAAGTGAGGAGAGCTGCTGGATAAAGCGATATATGTGGGACTCCTCCTCTCTGGTGGCCAGCATAAGGCCATGAAGCTCCCCTTTTATATCTGTAATCTTGTACTGTTTGAAAATGAAAACGAGGAGCATAATAAAACTTCCTGAGGAGCAGCACGAGCAATAACATCTCAGCCCAGCTTGGCTAGCTACTGGCGAGCAGATAATTACTCTGCAAGATCAGAGCCAGGAGATTTCTTCAAATATGCAATTATGAAAANATAAAGATTAAAACCTACCTTGAGTTATCACAGCAAGGATGTAGGACTTATTCCAGGGAGAGTTTCTGAAATGTTAATTTTTTTGTGTGTGTAGCAGGTAAGTGGCCTTGAGACTTTGAAACCACAGGGAAGCCATTTCCAGCCCTGGGAGGAGGTCTGAAAGAGGTCTTCACTGGAAGCATCACAGTACACCAGGTCCCCCTGCTTTCCCTTTTCTGAAGGAAGGTGCATGTCCACGATGCCAAGCAGCCCCGTTGACCTGCACCCCAGCAGGCAGCTCCTGGCTGCATCGTCTTTGCATAGCTGTGATGGTGGTTTTTGAAGCCATTCAAAAGCCTCCACCGAGAAGGTCTCCTTGGTGGCAAGGTGACCTTGCCAATTTAGGACTGACTGTGCAAAGCAATACCCATGTTTTAACGACTTTCTAGCCAGCCTACCAGTGTTACTGTGGGCTGCCTCTGCTTGTCTGTGGGCAGGCGATGGCAAAGGGCTGGGCGCTACCACGGGGCAGCCGTGCAGGGCACAGCGACCGACCTCCAACGGCAATGTGGGGGCTGCCTTGGGGCTGCAGGGCAGTTGGCTGTTACAGAGCCTGGGGCATTAATGAGAAATTGTGAGACATTCCAGACCACTTTAATCCCTACTAATCTCTAAATTTGCATGATGGCAGCTGTGCTTAAACGGTATTCCAGATGTTGGCTATTTGTTGTGGACCTGGAGTTGTGCCAAGGAAGCAGCTGGGAGCCAAGCCTCCCATCCACCATCACAGCTGGCTCACAAAATGCATCCGATCTCCAGTAATGGGTTCAGCCCCAGCCCCACGGGCAAGCAAGGGCGAGCACCCAGGAGGACTGGGCCAGGCAGCGATGGCATGGCTGGGTGAGCCCCTCGCTGGTCTGGACTCTTGGTCTATTATTAACAGCAGTAGAAAATGTGGTAGCTGGGTCTCCAGAAGCTGTCCGATCACCCCTTGCACCTTAGGGCAGGCTCAGCTCTTCCTAAGCCTTCCCTGTGCACCTAACCTCCCTTTAAAAACCTTTAAATTCCAGGCAGATAACCTAAATCTCTCTCCCTACAAAGCAAATCCCTTCCTTTTGAACAGAGAAGAACTTACTGCTATCCTTGTTGCGGTTCCTTGTATCCATATTTGAAGAAGGATATTGGGCCCCCCCACTCCTCCTCTCCTCCTGCCTGAGCAGTTAAAATTGCAGAGGCCATGTTCCCGGGCGGGATGAGCTGTGGAGCTTCCACTTTTAGTCAATAAGCACCAGCTAGATCCTCGAAAGCCTCCAAAACAGCTTTGGGGCAGGGGGCTCACAGGGCAGATGTGCTCTGCGGTGCTGCAGGGGAGGCGGGACCCAGGCAGGTGTTCCCAGGCGTCGAGCTAATGATGGAGAGGGAAGTTAAGAGGTGAGGGCAGGGAGAGACCTAGCTAATTGACTTTGGTTTATGAAGACGTAATTAGCAGCGCTGTAGGATGTAATGGGGAGTTTAACAAATCTCATCAGCGGGATCTCAGCAGTGTTAACCCTTCGAGCGCAGGGACTCAGCCTTCCAGGCTAGCCCACACACCCCTGGTCGGGATGGGATGGGGCGCCTGCGGGTGGTGATGCCCGGCTTGCACAGAAACAGGGATACCCACCAGCATCCCACCACCCCACCGGAACACAGCCTCCTGCATGCCCGGGGTGGCCCATGGGCTGGTGGTGTGCAGAAAGGGCCTAGGCTTTGCCTGTGGTTTCGCCTTAGGCACCACCCTGAGCTGCGCCCACAGCGCGGGGCCATGGCCACAAATGCCCCAGCAGCACTGGGAGGACAGTTTGCCTTTGTTACATCTGTGTTATTATTATTATTATTAAGATGATGAAATAGAAGGGAAAACAGTCCTGACAAGCAATATTGAAAACTTTGTGCAAGAAGGATTAAAGGAAAGGGCTTCATTTGACAAATCCCAGGACCCTGACAAGAGCGGCACATGCTAGGAGCAGAGATCTTGTCTCAGCCCCAGTGAGGTCCTGATTCTCCACCAAGGGCAGCTTTGCACCTTGACAAGTGTCCCCACTCCCCAAGGTCCCATCAGGGTTAGGGCTGCTGTGCGGTGTGGGTGGTGAGAGCGGCAGTCCTCACTGTGCTCCTGCTGGAAGCTGCGTGGTCAGACCTAGAGCAAGTCCACGGTGAAGGAAGTGCAACAGCGCTGGGACCCAGCTCCTGGGACAGCCCCCACGTACAGCACCGGGACCCCGCGCCCAGGCTCAGCAGTGCCATGCAACAAGGCAAAGAAGTTGTATGTCAGACTCCGCGTTGGCTGCTCGGCACCCACAGCTCATCACCCCAGACATACCTGTGCTTCACAAAGGTGGTGGCCACCACCAGATGCTTCCACCTGTGTCATGGCCCAGCCCATTGGTACAGGTGTGGGGTCCTCGCTGCATGGTGCAAGTGGCTGAGGTAGTTGCAATACAAGCCTCAGCAGCAGGACCTGCTGCGCTTCGCCTGCCCTCTGCCCACTGCTGTCACCAGGTGATGGACAGGCTCTACCCAGCAAGCAAACATGACATGATGCGTCTTTGGCATCTTTCTGAGGACAGAAAGGTCCAGAAGAGAGACCGTGTCTTGTGGTGATGAACCACAGTCAGTTTGCTTCCATTGCGTATGTCCACCCTGCAGTGGGAGGTTTGTGTGGCCCGGTCCAAAATACTCAGCATCGCCCTAGCAGCTAATCACACAGTGCAGGCAAAGTACTTACTCCAACACACAAGGAGTGCAAAATTATTGGTTTGAACAATGATTTTTGAAGAAGAGAGATGAGAGGAATAATAATTCTTCTGGCTGAAATACTGTGCTAGCCAGAAGGGTAATTTAGCGTCAGATTTGAGATCAGACATTTTATCACTGTATCCTCAACATTTCTTGACTTTCAACTGCAATTTGATAAATCAGCATAATACCTGGCATGGTAATTGCTGTAGATTTTATTCCTAGTGGGGTTACTTTATTACACTGCAAGCACATTAGAGAGCTTTCTGTTGCTCTGCCATTATTATTTGTGGGGACAGAAGGTCAAATAATGCAGCACTTACTAGGTGGGTATTTTTGCAGATGATACTGGTGAGCTCGTTTGCAGGTATTGTGCAGCTCAATGAGTTGCTGCTCAGCAGTGCTCAGCCTCTCCATCCCAGCACCTCCATGGCTCCCGCCAACACACTGCTTTGCTTTTCTGCCCGTGTTTATGCTCCCATCATGGCTCCAATGCAGTAAAAGGCTGCCAACCCACCAGGGACTCTCTGCCTAGGATTCTGTTTAATTTTCCGAGATAGCGCGTTACCTGTTGCTCTTTATTTGCCTCCATGAGATGATCAAATTTCTTAGAGCAAAAAGAAATACTTTGGGGCTGCGTGTTCTCCTGCGTCCTCCCAGCCAGGACCCTGTGGGAGGTGGGCAAACACTGCTCTCTATCCTGTATTCCCTTGGCACAGAAAGCCTTGGGTCTCAAAGTCCCCAACCCCTCTCCTTACCATGGTCCTCAGGGTCTTCATGCCTCTGCCAGAGCAGACCCCCGCTGCTTCCTTCTGGCCCTGACTCCTTCACCATATCGCGACTCAGAGCCCCCATTCCCACAGCTCCTGGCCCAGAGGTCCCCCAGCCCACTCCACCATCCAGCCACCAGCACCACACCTCTGCCACCGTGGCTCTGCAGCGGTTGTGGCCACAGTGGAGGGAGACACCTAGACCAGCTTTAGGATGGGGATAAATGAGAAGGTAATGCAAGGAAAGGCCGAGCCCTGGTGCGTTTGCATCGTGGCCTGATGGTGTGTGGGGCGTGAGAGCATCTGTGTTGCACTCTGACCCATCTGCCACCCCAGCACCGACTGCAAACTCACCCACGGAGAAGGATAACAGGGGACGAATACATCCCTTGGTGGGATCCGGAACATCCCCCCATTCACTCAGCACATCCCCATCCCTCATGTCTCAGGAGCCTCACCCAGAGACAGGAGCAAGGACCAGGAGGTGTTGCAGGGCTGTCCCTCCCCATGGCCTCGCTTTTAAGGTCAGCCAGGTCAGGCACTTGCAGCCGCCTTAAGTCACTGATGGCACTCAGTCACGGCAGTAAAACGCAATTCCTGAGCCTGTAATCACATTAAAATTTTATTATGAATGAAGCCTCTTGCACTGCAAGTCTGTGGGAAAGAGTAACACTTTCGCTGCTCTTCAATATGTAATTAATGTACTTTCTTTGCTTTGCAGATGGATTTTTGGTCACGGGAGATAGCTATGACTATAAAATGACAGTTACTTTTGATGGGATAAAGACTATAGGTCAGTGTCTTCTGCAGAGCCGAAGGCCACGCTTGCATGCCTTGTGCCTCCCATATCCGGCAGGGCTGGTGCTTGCGAAGGGAAGGCAGGCGGGGAGTGCAGCCGCCTGGGTCTGGCACGGAGCTCCGCAGGCAAGGCAGCAATACCCCACTAACAGAAATCCTGAGGCTTGAAGCGGTTGGCAGGATTAGCCCAGAGGAAATGAACAGAATAAACCCACCTGTTAGAGGCACCGCCAGTCTGGTGACAGTTTAACAGAGGAAAAAGAGCCAGGCTACAGAGCCTGGGACGCAACTATCCTAGAGGGTCTTCTGGATTTTGACATGTCGTTGTCCTCCTGTTACACCCATCCGTCCCGTGGCTGAGCATCCCTGCCCTGCAGCACCCGTGCCCGCCACTGGGACACCATTCAGCCAGGCAGCTGCTCCGCTACTGGGGTCGTTCTGCTTCTCAACCCCTCCTGTGGCTCCTGACAAAGGGGGAAACAAAAATGCCGTTAGCATTTTTGCTAAGCAAAAATGGCATTGCTATTAGCAATAGATAACAGAAAATCCATAAGAACTGTTGGTCTCTGAGAAGTATCTAGGCAGAAATGGCAATTCCCCTCCTGATCCGCCATGTCATGTCTCACCATAGTCACATCTGGGGAATAAGGCTCCCTCCATCCCTGATTCAAACCTGCACTTCAGTCCCATGGAGAACACCAGGACCACTGGTTGCACCCTACATCTGATGGGAGCAAGAGTGAGTAAGGACAGCTGGCTGGAGACAGCCACGTGGGCTTTCAGACCCTTCTCTACTGCAGTCAGCTTCATGCAGTATCCCTTTGTGCTCCGTGCAGCACCAGCATCAGGAATCTGGTAGCTGGATGTCAAAAGTCAGACTGCCTCTCTCCATCCTGTTGGGACACACATGTAACATGCAATCATTTCAGTTTCCTGATTAGGAGCTTGTAACTCCCACAATAAAAAGGAGGGCTGGAAGAAGTCCCAGGGATTTGGGATTTCTCCAGGAGACAGAACGGCTTGGGGGAAGTTAGCAGAGAAACAGGATAAAGGCATTTCGGAACATATTGAACCTTTTTTCTTTTTCTGGAACACACAGACATTCACTAGATACCGTCTCCGGAAGCACTACACTGCAAGTAGATTTATTGGCTTGGAGCACAGTTTATACTAAATTTTTTCTCTAGCAATTTACACAAAATATTTCTGTAGTTATGCAGGGAGTTTTTATAATTAGAGCCTTATTTGACTGCTTTAATTGTGGCTGGTCTTTTGGCAGAGGGCTTGAGTAGTACTACCCCTTAGAGGGCTCGTGCCATCTCCCACTCACCTGAATGACTGGGGGATACAGTGAAAAAAGGCCTCAAGCACTCCCCCAGTTTCCCTGCCAACACTCTGGAAATGGCGCCTGGAGAGGCTCTTTCAGCTTCTAAAATTATCAAAGGAAAAAGGTGGGACAGGACGGACTTGAAGGCCTTTTCCACCCTCGAAACACATCTCCTGGGAGTTTCTCATATCATCTCCGTCACTGAGTGAGCATTGTGAAGGACCGCAGCTTTGCTGCCCTCTCTAGGGAGAGCCAGCCTGCAAAGCGAGGCTGAATTAATAAGGCCCGGAGCAAGTCACACTAATTGCCCTGTCGATGGGCAAAATGAGCTTCAGCCCACAAACAGTCCCACTCGCTGCTGTCACCCAGGTGGGCAAGTCCCGGCTTCCCCGCTGGAGCTTCAGCAGCGCTCACAGGGGAGCTGGCTCCTCCCCAGGGCTGTTCCCTTCCCTGGCACCAAAATGCTGGCTCAAATCAGGCAGAAAAAAAAAAAA
>VZTV01100512.1:0-14111 GCA_013400875.1 Anhinga rufa
AAAAATCCCAGCAAACAGGTTTCAGGGTTAGAGCTGTGATAGGAAAGCTTATGAGGAAGTAAAAAATCTTTCCTCAGTAAGCATGGGTCAGTGTCTGGCCTCGTGCTATATTCAATCTATTTCAGATGCAAATCAGTGGTTTTTATGCTGTCATTAAATGAACTTCCAGAAGCACTGAGGAGCACAGAAGGCCTGAAGGGGTACTTAACAACCTGAGGATGGATGCCTAAATATTAGGTGATGCTGTGGAAAGTATTTGTTTTGCTTGAAATGTATCTCATCAGCATCACCCTGATCTCTATAGTCAACAGTTTTAGCTGTTTTCCCTCCAGGTATATACTGAAAAATATAGACAATGATATTGTGATGTGAGGCAGAGAGAAACTCAAGCAGCAACATATACTGCTGTCCTTCTGGTCCCATCCCTGTGGTATCTGTCTGTCTCTCCTCTTTACTCTCTACAGATGTTGAGTAATGCTGGAGATAGGATTGTGGTTGAATGGAGTTTGCCACTAAGGGCTCTGGAGAACTGAAAGGAAAGATCTGAGACATTGCAGGACATATTTTTTAATTTTTGCTGTCTCCTGACAGTGAAGTAAAGTACAATGCCAGTAAATAACCAGATTCTGCAATAATTTGTCCTTCAGTGACACAGAACTTTTCCTTCAAAGTTGCTCAATTTGCCATTTTCTTGCTCATGCTTGTGTTGTGATACTGTTTCCTCCCCACTTAATGCAAGATGATCTTTTTTTCAAAGGTCCTGTGGGAGTTAAGCACCCATTTCTCAGCAATTTTCCATCTGAACTGGCACCAAATTTACTTAGATGATTCTTGAAATCTCACTCATAGAGTTCGATAGTTAACTAAAGAGTCCTCACTGGAAACTATGATTATTACAAAGGTTACCGGCAATAAACATTACTTAGTTATGCCCATGATGTGTGTGCAGTTGATTCATAACAATAACGACACTTTTCACCTAGATAGCACTTTTCATCTGAACTGAAGGATCAGAGTCAATATTTCCATTTTGCTGGTGTTTCATATAAATCTCTGCATTTGTCATTGACAAATGAGATTCAGAAATGTTTTCCCCATCATTTGTCTCCTGGAACATAAACCAAACAAGGAAAGTTCATGTTGTATCACAAAGAGTAGGAAAAAACCCGAGTTTGTTGGCTCGGAGAACTTAGCAATGGCAGATATGATGAAGTTGCAGGGGGACATGCTGGGCCCCACACTAAGAGTAATGGAAGGCATGCAGTCAGCACATGGACCCAAACGCCCTTTGTAGGTCCTGGGACACCCTACACTGGGCCTTAATAGCACAGCCTGTCCCTCGCCTTTTCAGTGCTATGGTACGTAGATAATAGGGTAGATAAGAGTGCTTCTGTACTCTCCATGTATTCACCCGAAATCAGCATGTAACAGTGAATCATTGTGACATGATCCTTTTTCAAGCACAGTGAGAAAGATATTTTCCAGACAGAGTTCAGTTTGTTTTCTTTTATGTGTGATGGGAACCACACTTGGTATTTACAGACTTTTAACATTTCCTTGCAACCACAACTATTCAGGCTTTTCTACATGTGAATCAAACATGCCTGACAAACTCCTTTGTCAGCAAGAAGGCAGGTAAAAGGAAGAGTGAGTGCAGGAGCAGCTCTCCGGTAAAGACATGTGAAGTACTTCCTATGCCACCTTCTTTGAGTTTTCTTCCCTTTGCACAGCAAAAATATAGTAATAGAAAATTCACAAGTAGGATTTTTGGTTTGGGTTACTGTGTAAGTAAAATCTAACATAACATCCTAAAAGCCCTTTTTTGAAGCATCAAATAATCAGTTCCTAAAGACAACACATCATTTAATGTTTGTTAATATGTCTAATGCTATTAGAACTGGTTGTGTTGAGAGGTGTACAGATGCACAGTCCAAAGAGACATAAAAAAAAAAGTCTGAGAGGGAGTCAGATTAATATGCTTCATCATTGGGAACTGTATAGAAAAAAAGGTTGAAAACTCCTGTCTTAATCTGAAAAATCTTTCCCAACGTTTCTGGCAGATTGGGTCTGCTTCCCCTTCTGTCCCTGTCCCTGGCTTTTAATGTAAAAAAGAAAAAGTGATGTCACAGAAGTAAAAGCTACAAGAAAACCACAAAGTAAAGTAAAAAATATACATAATTAAAAACATGTTAGTGAATGGCTGTTCTGTGGTTTCTGTAATGTGGACCCCATAGGAGAATGCAGTGTGTGGGACTCTGGATGTAGCTATAATTCTGGAGCTCTTTTTCCTTAACTGCAGTGATGTGTCCTCAGGGCAAAAGAGAGTCTTCCCAAGGATGGTTTTAAAATATTAAATGGAGTTTTTCCATGAGATGATCTACAAAAATACCCTTCAATAAAATGAGTAAAGACCTCATGATGGGATGCTCTTACTGAAAAAAAGCCCCCAGCAATAACAACAAAAACTGGCTGTGGAGGCAGCAATGAATTGAAGCTCTTCAAAAGCCTAGAAAAATAAAATCATTCAAAGACTAATGGGTCATATGAACCTTAGCTGCTTGCCATGAACTTGTATTACATGTCTGAGATTTTAAAAGACTACTGTTGTTGTTGCACTGATTCTATGGTTTTAGATCTCTGCTCTTCCAGCTGTGCTCTGCAGAAATCAGGTTTGTATCTATCTGATCCATCCATTGTCATTGTCACACTTACTTCAAGTAAGAAAAGTTGTACATTTTACAATTTTTCCTCATTTTTAGTCAGTTTTTGGAACAAAAGAGTTACAAAAGGACTTGTATACTTACAGGATATCAGAAATGGAGAAGGAACAAAATATAACCTAACAAAATTTGGCATACAAAGACGCTTTAACATACCAGATTTTATCAGTAGAATTTATCAAGCCTATTGAAGTTGTCTTTGCTCAAAATTTTATTCAAATGGAAATTTTTAGAGTGGTGGTAAATAATACAAGAAGTTCTACACTGTATCTTAGTTTATTTGTCCTGGGAATAATTTAAAATCTGTGAGTTTAGACCTGTGCTTGAACACCACAGCTGAGGTTCAGAGGGGTGCAGAGGGTGGTCAGAGGAGCATGCAGAAGGACTGGATAGTGTTGGAGGGCAGGGTTGGGTGGAGGGGGTGACACCTAGTAAAACTGTGCTCACACAGGGCACTGTAGGACGCTGGTGCCAATGTACCTGTTGTCCTTTTAGGCAGCTGGATTAAAGCTGGGCTCCTTGATCTTCCCAGTGACGTTCCTGCCAAGGCAGGGAGGTGTCGTGGATGTAAACCCCGAAAAGACAGAGCACGTAAGAGTGATATTTTAAAATACCAGGTACCTGACTTTAATTTCCTGGGTGCACTAGATGGGCTCTTTCACAGTAGGCTCTAAGGACACTTTAGCAATATATAAGCATGCATAAAAATGTATTAATAAACATGTAAATACATAAATAATATGGATGTTGGAGGAAGTTGGCCTTGATCCTAGCTTTGAGGTCGCCCTTACACCTACACCTTACAGCTAAAAGGGCAGGTGTAACCAAATACCTTTATCTGCTTCAAAATAAACTGGGAAGGAAACAACCCAATGAGTTTATTGGCCTTCTCTGATTTTGGTAATTTTCTTTTAATACGGTGATAATCAACCCATGTTTGGAAGATTGGAAGGGCAAAGGAATATTTCCCCTTTTATAACTGATGGTGAAAAAGAGTTCACTTTGAATGAAAGTTTTACTGTCAGGGAGAATCGTTGTGTGGGGGTTATACTGCGTGAGATGAGTTGTCAGGCTACTGCACCTTGTTCTGGCAACGAATCTAGTCAATGCAGTTGAACCAGCAAATGGTAATTTCTGTGGTGTCTTTCTAGAAGGGGTCATGCTGTGGTTAATTCTCTCCTAACATTGTTTTACCCTATGTGATGACACTAGTCCCTGAAAGAATACAAAGAGCTTATTTAAAAATAAATATAATTTAGCTTAAATGGAAAGTCAAAATATCTAATATCCTATTTTATTTTTCTTAATCTGCCTGGGCACCAAAAAGCAGAAAAATCCAGTTTCTGGCCATACGTTACACATCTAGATTTCTGATTTTAGTGGTGCCTATGATAGGGAAGGGAGTTCAGCTGGCTCCATGAAGTCTATTAGAGGTATTGTTGTGCAGATATATTTTACCTGGAAAGCACATTAGTACATGGGTGGAGATAGCTAGAACTCTTGGAATAAAATATGCAAACAAGTGAGTTTTGTTCTGAACTCAGTCTTCTTTGCACATTGGAATATTCTTATTTTGCTTCTGTTTTTTTCTTGTAAAGTGGTTCCTTGGGATTTTTTTTTCTTTTTTTTGTTTGTATTTTTCTCCTTTTCACTCACGACTCATTGTTCTGAACTTAAGATTTGCATAGCTACTTTCTGAATATAATCTATCTTTTATTAGATTTATCTAAAAGACCCCTTTTATTAACACATTTCCTAATTTTTCTCATGTATACTCAAAACCCCTGCATGAAATGGAAGCTGTCTTTGCATTCCTTTGCCTCTGTCACTTAAGCACTAGCTTCATGCATATTGGGTGAGAGCTTTGGTTGTGGTTGCTTAGAAATAAATAACTCCATTTCTGTTTGTCTTAGTTAGTTTTACATCTTCTGGTATCTGGTATCTCTGCTCATCTGAAAGAGATCTTTCTAGTTTAAAACAAGCACTGTTGTGCAATTTGTTGATTTGTGGTAGTTTGGAGGGGAAGGGTTTCACAACATTGACTAGAAACAAATATGCACAACTTTTACCTTTCTGACCCCTTTGCTCACTCACTTCCTGTTTCCTTTATTGCAAAAGTTAATCTCATTAGAAAAAATAGAACAATATCTTTTAAAAAATAAACCAAATGTCTCTGGGCCTGTTGTTTGTTTTTTTTTGGGGGGGGAAATGGCTGTTTCACACAGAGTTACAGAATTGAAATGTCTTGTAGGATGTCTGATGCTTTGGGAAGAAAGAGTTGAGGAGAAAATGTGTATCTGTTTTGCATAGCAGACAGTTCACAAAATGTTGTATTTATAAATAGAGAAGCAAAGAAAACTTCACCAAAAAAACTTCATCTGGATCTTGGTTGTGGATTTGCAGTAACCTCCAAGCCAGAGAGCGATTCTGGCTTCCTGCAATGACACTGAACTCTGTCAGTTAGCTCCATCTTGCAACAAATTTTATGAGCTCAGGAAGTCATCAGTGGTACTTCTCAAGCTTTTTATCATTAAGTACATGTTTTCTAGATGGATGCAAGAGTCGGGCTTGTTTTGAAGGCTTGAACTCTGTGACATTTTCCTTGATTTGTGCAATCTTTTGCTCAATATTTGATAATCCACAGTTTTTATCAGCTGTCAGTTACAAGAACCTGCTGTAGGAGTTTCACAAATAAACTACAGTTTAGTGGTAACTGGGAGAGGTGAAAACTATGTACAGTCCTTGAGTGCTCATTCCTTTACAGTTCCTTAAGACTTAGGCTGGTAGACTTTTGTATACAGAGAAAGCTACAAGCGATATAATCAAACATTCTGTGAATGTGGATTTCTGAAACAGCTGTATATCTGGATAAATTGTTTGATACGTTACTAGGGACAGTTTCTGGGTGGTGTTTGTGCTCTCTACATGTTGTGCTAAGTACTGTTCAAACTGCCCTTGACTTCCAGCCAGCAGATGGGAAAGTCATTAGCCATCAGACTTGAACAACAGTTGCTTTCTGTGTTTACAAAGTCCTGTACGTGATCTGTATGTTGACAAGTTATGAACTGAATGGGAAATGTCTGATGCCTTCTCAATGCAACTTGTATAAAACATCGCAGTAATCAGCACAGGGTTAATTCAGCATACTACAGGTCTCTTGTCCAGCACAGGGCTGAAGTCTGTAACAGCTAACTGAAAGGGGGACAGTTAGGTGGCAAGAGAACAGGAGCCATCTGGAACAACAGCAAAAAGCCAGTTTGTGACTAGGACACGAAGTACACCCTCATAAAAGCACGAACATTTCCTGTGCTGTCACCGAAGTAAACAGTCTTAGTAGGTGTAAGAATAGCACCCCAGGTACGTAAATCTTACTAGTCTTTAGTCTAATTTATGCATCTGTAGCACATAATCTGTGCTCTGCTCAGCCTTGGCAGAGTTGCTGGGATAATAATTTCTCAAAAGTAAACTGTTGTGGACAATCTCTAGAAAGTATTCTGTACAACTAATATGTTCTTGACACCAAGTTTGGCTTTACTCTATTTTCTCCTTATTGCCTAGATTTCTCAACAAATAAACACATGCTCAAACTAATCCTAGCATTCAGGGGTTTATATTAGGGATGGAATCGGCTCATTGTATTTAATTTATATATGGGTAAAGAATCTCCATTAGTTTGTAATGTTTCCCTGTGCTGTAATAATGCACTCTACTTTCTAAACTACTGTCCAGAGGCAGAAGCTGGTTAATGCAGAACCAATATTTTGTCAAGGTATTTGGGAGGACTGACTTGGTAGAAGTAAATCAGTTCAGATAAGAATTACTTCATCAGTGGCCATTAGAGATTAGTTATTTATTTACTTTTTGTAATCATACTATTACAAATCTATATTGAATTATTTTTGTATTGAAAAAAATTCCATGACGGGAGAATTCTCAAAGATTTAAACAGGTCAGCTAACAATGATTTTCAACATGACTCAAAGATCTTTTTGTCCCTCTATAATTCACTTTGTAATACTCGCAGATGTGACTGTCTCAGTCCTTTCCCCTGTAAGGATCTGCAGATCAGGTAATTATTTGCAAAATACCTAGCAGAATGATTAGCTGAGAGAAGTACGGTTTGGAGACTTAAGTTGTGGAGACCTTATGAAAGGGCATTTCAAAACTTCAGAGGTCATAAATGGTGTAACCTGGCTTTGAATCACTACCAAATAAAAGAAGTAGCATTTCAGCCTGCTCAGTACAGTGACTATGCAAAATACAAGGCAGAAAACAGCCTGGAATTTCTCAGTTGTTTCAGAAAATTTCTGCAGGCATTTCTGTACCTTCCTAGCAAAATGTACTATGAATGCATTGTTGTAAACAAGGATTTACCTTCTTTAAATGAACTGGAAAAGACCATTCTTCTGCTTGTCATGGGTATCACATGTTTATTAAAGGGAAAGTTAGTCACAAAAAAAGCTTTTTCATTTTCCCTTGATATGTTAATATTTTTTTAGGAGCAGGACCCTGAAACATCTTGGAAAATGTAACTGAGCTTTACATTATTTCTTAGTACCTACAACATCAAAAGAAGTTGGTGGGCGTGATAGTCAAACAAAAGACCCCAGCAAGAACCAAAGTATTACAAAAGCAGAGATGTGTGTGTAAAATTATTTTCAATTTATTAAAAAAACATGTATTCTAAATGTGATTGTCAGAAAGTTTGATTCTGATACTTCACTGATGAGGTCAATGAGTATTTTTCTACTTGACAGGTGATGAAGTCCTTGGTCAGAAATAATCTGTTTTTTCTTGCTCTCTCCATAAATATACATACACACACATGTATCTACCACCCTACGCAAAAGGGATTGAGAAGACAGATACGTAGTCATTGCCCTGGACTCTTAGTCAAATGGGGAAATTTTTGAACACTTTCTATTTTTCAAAGCAGAAGCACAAGCCCAACGATGCATGCCTCATTCTCCACTCAGTCATGAGCCATCATTTAGCCTGTGGCCAAGAAGGCCAATGGTATCCTGGGGTGCATTAAAAGGAGTGTGGGCAGCAGGGCGAGGGAGGCCATCCTGCCCCTCTGCTCTGCCCTGGGGAGGCCGCAGCTGGGGTGCTGTGTCCAGTGCTGGGCCCCCAGTTCAAGAAGGACAGGGAGCTGCTGGAGCAAGGCCAGCGCAGAGCCACAAGGATGCTCAGGGGATGGAGCATCTCCCTGGGGAGGAAAGGCTGAGAGACCTGGGCTTGTTCAGCCTGGAGAAGAGAAGGCTGAAGAGGATCTCCTCAGTGCTTATCAGGATCTGAAGGGCGGGTGTCAGGAGGGTGGGACTGGGCTCTTCTCAGTGGTGCCTGACGACAGGACAATGGGCAACGGGCATAAGTTGGAACACGGGAAGTTCCACTGAAATATGAGGAAAAACCCCTTTGCTGTGCGGGTGCCAGAGCAGCGGCCCAGGCTGCCCAGAGAGGCTGTGGAGTCTCCTTCCCTGGAGCCATTCACACCCCGCCTGGACGCGGTCCTGCGCCCCCTGCTCTGGGGGTGCTGCTCACGCAGGGGGCTGGACGAGATGATCTCTCGACCTTCCAACCCCCACCATTCTGTGATTCTGTGATTTACCTCTGTGAAAAGTGAGTGCAAAATGCCACCAGCAGGAGTAAAGCAATTTCTGGTTTTTTTCACATAAGCATGACATTATAAAGCATAAGGAAGTGGAAAAGCAGGTCCTCCGTATTGGCAGGATCAGGTCTCTAGATGCTGTTCCCTCATGTGCCAAGTTTTTATTGCCATATTTCTCAGGTAATTAAGTTTGTTTACGGGAAATCTTGTTTCTTTTCCTGACTGTCCCCTTTTTATAGTGATTTTGCTCTGAAATCCCATGCTGAATAGAGATAAATATCAGGACTGCTCTCTCTCTTACAAAGCAGTGAACTGAGTCAAGGACAGATAGTTGATATCACTGTGAATTGAATTAAAAGTTTCTGGGTTCATGCTAGTGACAATCCTTTAACACAGATCAAAGAACTACCTTTCTAACCGGTGTTTAGTGGAGTAAGGGCTTTGCATTTGTATCTTCAGCACCTTTTCTTTAATGCACCCTGTGACCACAGGCTCACACATCACATCCAGTCCTGTGAAAATGAACAGTTGGAGGACTAAGGCAAATTTTTAAATCAAAGGTGTTTATTTATTTAATGAAAGAGTGTAACATGGGAATATTTCCAAACTAAACCTCTCACTTCATGAGTATTTCTGTCCAAACCTTTGGAGTTAGCATTAATTTTCTTAAATGGTTTAAATCAACATTCCCTAAAATTATGAGAAGTTTCTGATCTAGACCTATTACTAACTAGACATAATATAGCAACATGTTTTTTTTAAATTTTTAAGTTATTAAGTTTTCAAAAATGCTGATCATATTTCCTTCTTCATACATTTCCTCATAAACTCCTGGTTCAGACAGAAGACCCTTCTGCTGACCCTTGTTTTGTTACATGAAGGAATTAGGCCATTTTCTCTAGGTATAAGACGTATAGGAAACTACCCAGGTCTTAGTCCTATATAGTGCTGAATGTTCCAGGCATTATCCAGCAAGGCATTTAAGTATGTATTTAACTTTCAGCACCTCAGGAGTCTCATTCATATAATTGGTTTTACTCAAGGATTCTGGGGGGTTAGGGCCAGAATTCTCAGCATCCTGTGGAAGGAGGAGATTGGGATGTGAGGAACTAAGGGCAGACTAATGAGAAAAGACCTGCTCATCTCCTGATCTTTGAGATATTCTGACATTTTATGAGGAATAGAGTGAGAGCCAAGAAGTATAAGTCCAAATAATTTGCTCCTTTTGATTAGGGGTTGTGCAAGGGCTAACGAGGATTATTACTCCTCCTAGGAGACACTGCTACACATAAAAATGGCAGCAAAGAGAAGCCTGTATTTGGATGGCATTGACTTGGAAATACAAAAGGAAAAACTGCAGCTCCACTGAGCAGGGTGGGGTAAAGAATTGAAAAGAATAAAAAAAAGGCAACTTTTCTTGACGTGAAATTCAACTATATTTTCCTCAGGAAAAATGAAATGTAATACTGGTAATTTATACAGACAGTTGAACAAATTGAAACCATATACAGAAAATTAAGTTATGTTTTTATGGAAAGAACAGAACACGTTTAACAAGCACTACCCAGAGCCAGCAGTCTTTCACTAAGTAACTTGCAGGGTGTTTTAATTATGCTGAGGTGGAATGTCTGTTTCCAACTTTAATCAGCTAATTCAAGACTTTATTTAGTCTGAAAAAATCTAATAAGTTTTTTTGTTCTTAGATTTTTTTATATTCTAAATATTAATTAGATATAAAACACAATATATCCCTAGATTTTTAAGATGCTAGGTTACATTTATGAAAATATCCTTGGGTACATGGAAAGAAAAAAGATAAAACTACTACCCTGGGCAAAAAAATGTGTGCTTGAATTTTAGTGTTTTGCAGATGCCTTATTCTTAGCCACTGTATTTAAGCCTAATTTTATGTTGTATGGTAGCTTGGTTTGTATTACAAAGAGACGGTTAAAAAGGAGGGAGCAATCTCTTAAAGCCATGTGTGGCCAGAGTGGGTTCTTTGTTGTAGGAACTGAGCTATATTCTGTCAGTTGTTAATGGATATTTTTATTGTGTATTTTCAAATATTGGCTCACTGATAGCAAGAATGAGTGAGTTAGAAATAGATGAATTCTATGGTTTTTTCCGTGCTATTTCTGCAAAGAAGTGACATGTTACTATACTTGTGCCTGTTTCCTTATATGGAAAATGAGTAAAGAATGAAAACTGAATGGATCCTTTGTATGGAAAATGTAATATGAATTCATAATGGTAAATGCATTTTACCTGAAGCAAGCACTGGGTAAAATGCAGAAGCAGGCTTTGACACCGGGACGGAAACTGGAACATGGCAATGTTCCCTCCCTGTGATGGTCCTGAGCACCAGCATGGAGAATCACTCTTATTTTTTGTTTCTGCTGTTCCAATGCATCTTGGTTTTTTGTTTATTATTGTGCAATAAACCATTTCCAACCAGAGGAATGCAGAATGTAACTGGTTCATAACTGCCTTGTGCTGAAGATGCCCTCCAGAGAAGTTGAAAGATGTGGTTTGAAATGTCCTCAGATGGAGGAGAGAGTTCGAGCCTCTGTTCCATATCCTGGTTGAAGACACTAATCAGGTTTGTACTGTGGATTACAGTGTGCAGTGGAGGAAGGAGTAATGGTGGGGTAATTAGCTCCCATTGGACATAAAAAGAAAATAATAACCCTGCTCATCTTTTTGAAAGAGAGGTGGTAGATACCTACGCTCAGGAAATGACCCCTAACTCAGGTGGTACTTTTCTGCAGGCTTAAAAAAGAAGTAAGATTTAAGACATGTTCTTACATATTCCTTTTTGCACAGTTCTAGCTGGTTCCCTCCCCAGAGACTTCATTGTTTTGAATCTCATTTTGAGATGTCTAATACTTCCCTGGCATCACTTTGAGAATCTGGTCACCTAATACAGGGTTGTGAATGTGGCTTGGCCAAAAAAATTAAATTTATGATGCTTCATTGTTGCAGTTCGTAAATCATTTTGTGGCTCTAGCTCAAATAGACTACTTTTTTCCTTTATACCTGGTGATTCTCTGAGCTGGATATTATTTAAGAGAAGCAGCATGGGCAGGGCACACCCTAAGAAATAGATTCAATCAAAGTAGCATTTGAGAAGAATAAGGATGTCCAAGAGTATTTTATATCTCGTAATTAAGATATGTGTTTGCTCAGATTAGTCCCAAGGTATTCAGAAGGATGGCATATCTACCTGCTGTTTTCTGCAGATCAGAATCTTCATCAAATGTTTGAACCTTTGTACTGAAGACCGTACATTTTTTGTCACCCACTTTCTCTGCTTAGGTATGGACAGAGTATAACAATCACTGCATGTTCAGAATAACAATACCTAAGGTATACCTGTAACTCCATTCCCCCTTTACAAAAACAATGATCTTGCTGTAACTCAAGAGAGACTGGCCTTGCAGAAGCCACATAGCTATGATTATGTGTGTATATACATCCTAAAGCTATTCCTAATAATTTCCATTCCTTGATTGGATGACAGCCATTTGGTTAACTGTCATTCAAGTTCAGGGAGACCATGTAGCTTGTGAAAGTTGTATTTGCCAAAAACATCCAAGTGACTATCCAATTATATTAACAAATTATGATGGCTAGAGCTTGAGATGGTGGAAAGCGAAATGTAGACCCAGTTTTCTACTAGTAATACCTTCTAAAATGTCACTCCACTACTTCATATTAGCTTTTCCCCTCCCAGTCCTTTTTTTCCCTCTCCTACTTCTCCAGCAGCCTTATAAGCCTTGGCTTTTGTGCAGTTGAATGGCTGTACTGTTGAGCCTCATCTCCATAGATAAAAATCTCTACCACCACAGAGAGTATTTCTTTTGATTTCTCCTCCCTCTGAAGTAAATTTTGTATGTAGGTTTATTCCCCACCTTTGGAACACGACCTAATGTCCATCACACTTGAAATAAATAAAGCCTGGTTCAACATTATCTGCAAATCCTGGCTTGGTGAAAAAAAACAGCATGCAGCAAAAATAACAAACTCTTCACCCTACTAGCAAGAAAATGGTAATATTGACAGCTTTTATTATGATACTGTGACTAGTATGATTCTCATTGTCCATGCTCCTGAAAGGAAGGAGATAGATAAACTTTTGTTAAAAAAGATTTATTTATAGTCTTCCTGTTTGCACAAAAAGTTGGAAAATTTGACCTCAATGTGCCCTAAGGGCTTTAACCCAGGAAATGAAATGTCCTCATGTATATATTTTTAGATTTCATGGTTTTAAGCTTCACCGTAGGACTTCTGGGGTTTTACTCACGGTGTTTGAGTGCTTGAGGTTAGTAGCACTACAGTGACTAATAGAATAATGGGTTTTTATAATCAGGAAAATATAAGACTACATTTGAACTGTAAGTCTGAGTGCAAAGGATAGAGAACAGATGTATTACACATACTTTTTTTTCCTTCTCACAAACCATATCTTAAAATACTTGACAGAATTACAAATCCAGAATTAACTGATAGCCTGGGGAAATAGAAATTAAGAAGATGAGATATGATTTTATCTATGATTAGAAATGTGATCAGGGATCAATGAGACATAAAACTAAAGAGAACATGGATGCAATAAAGTTGTATGAAACAACAGCTAAGAAGATGCTCACATTCACAGTGCCTAGACTCTATAAACAGAGAAAGACAACAGAGCAGAGGTCAGAGAAGGTGACAGCTACATCTGTGAGGAAGGCTGCAGGCAATCAAGGCATCTGGCTTAAAAAAATGGAAAATAAAAAAACGTGATTGGCAATTTTTACTAGATCATGGGATGCCTGCTTGTGACTGGGGGTGGTGTGTTCAGACAGTGTTGCTTGGTAGTTAAGCTGAGTTTAATAACCATTTTGCTTTTGTGACTGAATGTATGAATTGAAATTTCTACACCATGGAGATCCTGTTACCATTAACTGATGTGCAGCACCACCAGCAGATTTGTATTCTGCGGGACATATCTGTCTTGAAGTTGAGATGTTATATACCATCTTTACCTCAAGCGAGATGTAAGAGGCAGAAATCACAAGCTCCAGTCTTCCCAAGGCAGGGGGAGATGGTCCCCTTGCCTGCAGAAGCTGGGGACTGGTGGAGGAGCTGTGTCCCCAGGTAAAAGAACCATGGGAGGAGGTCAGCAAACTGCACAGCATCAGAGATAATGAGAAGGGGATGGATCAGATCTTCTCAGAGATCCTGCAGAGACAATAGCCTGAATCCCCAGGTACAACAAAGAAGGGACGGGCAGAATCTGTGTTCATCAGGTTGGGAAACAGAGACTTCCATGATGGTGAAGGCTAGAAGCTGATGTCTTCTGGCAACAGGAGGATAACTTATGCTCCACTTGCAGGTCTGCAACTACAGAATACATTCAGTGCCCTGGCTTCAGGTGAGGGACTAGGAGCTCACTCCAACAAAGCAACCAAGTCTGATGAACCTGAGTCATGCAGGAGCACCAGGAGGAAGCAGCAAGTGATAGCAGTAGGCAACTCCCTGCTTTAGGGGATGGAGGCTCCATCTGATGACCAGCCCTGCTAGAGAGGTTTGCTGTTTGCTGGGAGTTCAGATCTGGGACATTGTAGAGAGGAGCTGTTNCAAGGCTTGAATGACCCTTGGATTATGATCTCCTGCTGCTCTTCCACATGAGCACCAATGATACTGCCTGTTCCAAATGTGACTGCATGACTAATTGTCCGGAAAGCAGATTTGCAGAAAGAGACCTCAGTAAGAGCTGCATTAGGAAGAACATTGCC
>VZTV01100516.1:0-10289 GCA_013400875.1 Anhinga rufa
GCCTTTGACCTTCACATTCCCAATGAGCCTCTCATTATTGTACACTGTACCTAAATGATAATTTCATGTGCAAATATTTTGAATGACATTTTAAGAATCACGTCTTCAGAGTTGCTTGTCTTAGGAGAATTTATCATTGTATAAACATAGCTTCCTATTATATCACCTGAAATGGGGAAAAAACATCTCTAAGTCAACAGATGAGTTATGATAGTCTTATGACTTTCCATTTTACCATCAAGTCTTCCTGCAGACAATACCTAATTTGTCACTGTGATAGCTATTAATCTCAACTGGATTTATTTCACATGCCAGTAACAAGGATTTCTTTTCTATAAAACATAAATCAACTTGTTCCCTTGTGGGAGCAAAAAGTGAAAAGAGTGAAAGGAAAGTTGTAATGGACTTGGAGTACAAGAGCAACGCTTTTTTTGTCAAAAGTATTCTTAAATAGATATTTAGATTTTGAGTTAAATGTCTTTCCACTCTTTTTTTTGGTCATTTCTGTTGCTAAAGAGCTAAAGATTTTGCCCCAAAATTGTTATGATTTTATCTTTACATCTAAACAATATATTTGTGTGGAGATTGTGTTATCCTGGTCATCCTTTACACTGTTAAATATGAGCATAGTACTTTTCTCTGCAGCTGCAAAATGAGTGCTTTATTGCTTTGTATCTCCATCTGGTAGAATTCTGCTGTGGTACAACAGTAGTTTGAGTGTGCTTATTTTAATAGGTGCCATGGTACTTTATATATTTAGAATTTTGGTATTTTGCTCAAATTAAAGAGAGAAATAACAATGATGAACACTGTTGTATGTTACAAGTAGAAGAAAGGAGGCAGAATAGAAATATGAAGTACTTGGAGATAAATGAATGCATTGCTAAGGACTGTGCTTGCCATTCAGCAGGACTGGAGCAGAAATTATGTGTTTACTCCCTTACTGAGAGGTCATGTGTGGTCAGTGTGGAAGTGTGGCTTCAAACACAGAGGTGCAGGATCTCATGTGCTCTGTACCGGAGTACTCACCTTGGGCTCTGCTGTGTTGTTTGGGTTTCCTGAGAAGAATGAGTAGCTCTTGGTTAGTTTATTGCAATCATCTGAATGCCTCCTTCAGAGCACAGCTGTCTACTTACCTGTTAGGAGTTGTTGTTTGGTAGAGATGGGGCAAGCTAATGGCAAGCAGGCAGACCCACCACCCATGGCAGCAAGTGCTTGTCTGGCAGCCCTGTGTTTTCTTTTTTGTGCAAATGACAGAGGCAAGGCAGTTGATAGTGTTTATACCATGTGGGGTGATTGCTGTCTCTACAAAGTGGATTATTTGGGATGAAAATCACCGTTCATTACCTGTTGCTGTGTGAGTTCCTCCTATAGTTATGAATTTATGTTAATCCCTGTCACCAGATTACAGGTTTAAAAAGACTTGCTTAGAAATCAAAACCTGGTGTTGCAGTCTTCTCCAGATGCTCAGTGTCATTTGGTAGAGTTGTGGCCGTTTACAGTAGTTGGGGATCCAGCTCAAAATTCATTAGGCATGTGAGAGAAGATCAGATTAAAGGAGAAGCAGCAGCCTGCTAGCCAGTTTAGCCTGATAGAATTCAAAACTTAAGGAGAAAGGTACATCTGTAGTGAAGAGCAGCAACAACAGCATACTTTGCATTTCTTATCAGTCACATGTCTAGTGTAATCCCTTTATCTCTGTTGGCTTTTGTTTGTTTTACCTGTCAGTCTTCCTGTTTTTTGTTAAGGTCCTCTGGTGTCTTCAGCATGCCAGTCATACCATCCTATCAGAGAACCCAGGCTTGGAGTGATGTTCTCCAGGGTTCTTTCTAAATCCCTGCCAAATTTTAAATTCACTTCTGTGACCAAGCATATCCATTTGTTCCACCTTAGCATTTCATCACACCACTCATACCTGCAACCCCAAAACTGTGAAGCATCTGTAGGACTTTGAATGGCCAAACACTGGCATGCTGGTTGTGTCTTCATAGAGTTACCTCAGCCTGCTAACAAACGTGGTGAATTTATAAGATTTTAATCTGTACTACATTCCAATAATGGATTGATGGATTTAAAAAAAAAAAAGAAAAAAGAAGACATAAAAGGGGTACCATGTAATTTAGAAGCACACAAGCAGAGACAGGGGCTGAAGCCACAGGGCACAGTGCAGAAGATGTGACAATGGTGGGATTATATGTATCTATGGTAGCCAGGGAGATCTGCATGCATCCCTGGCTTTGTTGCAGGTCAGGGTGAAGGGATCACTTTCGAGCATCCCTGGAGGATTTTCTCTGGATCCTAGGAAGGTGCATGCTGCAACATACTTGGAAAAGTTGTAGTAGTAGAGCCTTGTATCATGATGTTGGGCTTACACTTGCTGTGGATGAAGTGGACTTGAATACTTAAGCAGGAATAAAATTCTAGATGTTTGGCTAGGGCTGGGAAGACAAATCGAATTCAAGTTGTAGTCCTGTTTTTAAAGGATATCTTATTTGTGGCTTACGCTGTTTCTAAATAGCAAATCAGTGAGTGTTCTTTGATACAGATTCTTACATTTTAATGTAGTTTTGCAACATTACTTAAAATTTAGCAAGGTAAAAAGTTGAAGTATTGCATTGCAGGAGCTGGATTTTTGTGGGGAAAAAAATAACCCCATTGCTTCTCAGAGCATCCTGTGTCAGAGAGCTCAGACTAAACTTCCGGTACTTCTTTTGCAGACTAAGGCAAGAGAATGACATGATTGACTCAGCTCCTCAGTGGGAAGCTGTACTACGGCGACAAAAGGAGAAAAACCAGGCGGATCCAAACTACCGGCGATCCAGGCACAGATCTCGATCGTATGTAACTCTTGCCCTCTTTGACAGGAAAATTACGGCTGCTGTAGCATGTTAAAAAGGAGGAGGAATATCTCCAGAGTGGTGATAGTGCCTAGCTGCTGAGGAACAGAGGCTTTCACATGGCACGCTCTCACTTTAGCAGATTTGTCTTTGTGGTCAAACTCCCTTCGTATAGTGATTTGAATTTCAGGGTACAAATAACACAGGAAGGGCTTTGTAACAGCACTTGTCAGGAATGCTGTCCATCACCTTGGATGGAGTCCTGGATGGTTTTGTGGCTTATTGAACTTTAGTTCTGTAATGAGGACAGTGATTCCCCCTTTCTGGGCAGCATGTCTGTGAAAACATTGAGATTTTGTGTGATAGGTGCAGTCATTTTTGTGAAATGCATGCACACTTGTTTAATCATATGTTTGTGATATTGTTCCAGATGAGACCAGCTACTGATGTCTCAATGCCAGATTACCACTGGCAAGCAGCAGCCAGTGATTTATTGCATCCTGATGTCAGGATTTCCATGATGGAGCCATGCTGCTAGGCAGTGCCATTCCTGCTGACAGTTGGTTTTGCATGGTGAAGTTGTGAGCTTCTAAAATTAATTTTCTCAAACTAATGAAAATGCTGATTTAAAAAAAAAAATATTTTAATGGCATGTTTTTGGGGTATGGACACACTGTTTTGTATTGTGTTTGTGTCCAGCCTGATCTGCTATCCAAGCAACCACCTAAAGCAGCACCAGCATCAGCATGCCTGGCAGGCAGGGCAGGGCAGGGCAAGGCAGGGCAAGGCAAGGCAAGGACGGGTGCTCAAGAGTGCCAGGAGAGCAGCTGTGAGGCACTAGGAGAGAAGGAAAGAAAAAGCAGTCTTTGAAACTGTATCCCCGCCCTCACTGCCTGGGTAACATAGGGCAGTTGTCCGGCCCTGATACTGATGGTGTAACATGTGTGACCTCTGTAACACACTTATATAGATACTTCCCATTAATGTCTATTCTTACATTTACCTTTCATGTTAAGACTTGCCAAGAGAAAGAGTGCTGTAAATGATTATTTATTCATACTGTTTGAAACCATAATCCACACTGAAGTTTCCAGTATTAAAATCCATTTGAGTTCTGTTTTCATTTGCCCATGTTGCTAGAACTCATTTCTGTCTCCAGTTTCATAGTGTATAGTTTTCATTCTTTATGAGAAATAGAATTTGCCATTAAAATTCCAAATGTTGGAGTTTCTACTTTAACTGGCTTTGTACAGACTTGTTCACTTTCAGCTGCACAGAAGTCAAATGTTATTAGGTGTAATTATACAATGATATATTACTAAAAATCAGGAATATTAGTGCTCACTTGTATGGAATCCACAAAATATAGCTGATTAAGTCCGAGTTACATTTTTTTACTATATACAGAAAGTGCTGTAAACTAGGAAACATACTCAGTTAATAATGGCTAGATTAAATTTATAGCCAACTTTTCTTTTTTCCCATAAACCAAGTAAATTCCATTGCTTGGACAGTGCACGCTCCCTCTTGTGGCTAACTTATGAAATGGCTTTTATTTTCCAGCACAGTGACATTCTGAGTTATATTTTATTTGAACTACTATTAGTATAAAACCTGAATGCGTAGCATCTCACTTAACAAGCAAAGGTCCTAGAGGAAGCAAAGAAATGAGGAAATCCTGAAGATTTTGGATGGCTTCTCGTTTCTTTTCCCTGTTCTGTTAGTGATGAATATATTCCTCCTTTTTGTCTCACTCGTCAATTTAAAAAAACAAAACCAAAACAATGAAATAAGCCTAAACTTCCCAAGCATGGCAGAGATCCTTAATATATGCAAGTAGGAACTTATAAAAGTGAAATGGGAATTCCTTTCAAAGTGCTTTACAAAAAGTTTAGTAAAAGGCATTTAACTGTTAACCTGCAGTAGGGTATAAGAGCATTTATTTAATTTAGTTTGCCTCAGCTGTTTGCTTACATGACTAGATATGGGTCAGAGGGAAGGGAAATGTGATTCCCTGAGGTGTAGGGTATGGTTGTTTTTTGTTTTTAAATCTCATCATATGGTAATTTCAATTTGCACATTTAACAATGGATACAAACCCTTCATTTTAGGAGTACAGATAAGTCACATTAAGTTCCTTATTGCAGTCAGATTAACTAGAGGTTTACTTTGGAAGTGTGAAGTAATGGCTGAAACATTTGTTACTGTGCATGGCACAGTGCATTTCATTTGTGTGATAATGAGTAATATTAATCATTGGTGGTGGTGACTCCTTGGTCTCAGGAATAAAAATATTTGACAAGAATTTGACCTTCCTTTCTCTAAAGGAATCAGCAATTAGAGAGAGCTCCCAGTTCTAGTTCTACAGGGTTTATTTTCAAGAGTTCATGTAAAACATCTGTGTAGCCAAAGGGCTTTTTTTAATTAGAAAAAATGGCTATTAAAATTCCCTAGCTATTTAAATTTAACATTTGTGACTCAAACTGAAATACTAATAAGGGTGCAGATGCAGGCACAAAAAATAATGTAGACCTTATTAATGTGTAGAGTTTTTCAAGCTTGTGAAAATGAAATAAAAGTAAACAAAACCCCCCCTGGAGACTCATCATTTACTGGGAACTCCCAGTAGATTTCTTATGCATTAGAGAATCTGATTAGCATACAAATTGTCCAGAGCTATTGGTTCAGATAGTGCAATAGGACAACCTGAGTATGTATTATATGTGAAAACTGTGAGTTCTAAAACAATTAACAGTAAAAAGATAAAAAGAAAGGGAAAGAGGCATTGTTATCTGGCTTTAAAGATTTAATAGGAGGATTGCTTTGTTGTGGGCTAAGAACTATGCAAACGTGATTCTTCTATGCAGTATATGCAATACCTACATTTCACCTTAACAAGACTTTTTTTTCTGTAAGATTTTCTTCATTTGCCTTCAAAGGAAGCAGGAACAGGCTTTTGGAAAGAAAATGCTTTTATTAAGATACTTTATCTGTATCATGTTCTTTTGTGGGGAGTTAACTTGAATGAATGCTGTAAGGTTATCCCAGTATGGTAACACTTCTTAAACAGATGGAAAATAAATAATGTCAAGATGGGAATTCATAAAAGCAGTTTGCTCTGAGGAATCACTGTATTTAGCCCCCCTCCTTTTTTCTTTTCTTTTTCTCCACAGCATGCCATATTGCTAAACCTGTATTTTACAGCAGTGGCTTCCTTATTAGTGTAGTTGCAGGGGTGGAAGGAGGGAGAATGGCAGATACCACAGAATCAAATGCCTGGAGTTAGCCACATAAAGCAGGAGGCACAGTTCCTAGAAAATGAAGATGATTTCTTATTTAACCACTTTCTTTCCACACTGCCCCACAAATTAATATTTCTTACTGTAGGTGAGGCTTCATATGCCATTTGGTGATACATGAGACTTAAGCCTACATCCTGAACTGTTGTATTTCCATGAATAAGTAAAAGCTACAAGATGATCAGATGGGTCAGTGGTGTGCACAATACCCTGCTTTGTGGGGATCCTGGGTTTGGGAGTGACCTTGAGGCTTTGCTTCCTCAGGCAGACTAGGGCTTGTAAGAATTACAAAGCCTCCCTGGAGAAGCTGGCGTTTTTCAGAGAGCTTTCACATTCCCCACTGTCTGATTATTCAGCCTCAGAAGAGGATGCCTATCTTCCCAGCCCCAGGGTAGATGCCCCTTTTGCAGCTGCTATTTTGTGAGCCGGGGGTTGCAGGGAAGGAGAAATAAATTCAAAACTGAGGGGTGAAAAAGGCTGTTAAATGCCACTGCATACCAAGCTACTGCATCAGGTAGTGAAAAACTGGACAGATATAAGAAGGAGAGAAGGAGAAGTAAATGCAGGAAGGGAGAAGTAGAGAGAGAAGTGAAAATCAGAGAAAAATAAATGCATTATAATAAACACAAATGCATAAAGCTACAAAAAGCTCTGAATGCTGAGAAAATTGAACTGCAGGCTACTTCTGGCTGTAGCTGTTGCTGTCATGAGGACCTGAGCAGTTGGAATGGACAGCAGAGAGGTCTGCCATTGACGGGAATCGTCTGCGGCAGCTGCCTCATGTGGCCTGGAAAACCATCGCCACCTAGAGGCTGAGAAGGTTATGGATCAGTTCATAGTCTCACTTGGGAATCACAAATGTAAAGTTGTTTCTTACCCGTCTGTCTCTCTCTGGTATTTATAAAGCAGTAAACATCTCCCAGTACTTCTGCACCTGTAAAACCTAAAAAAAAAAAATAAATCCAAACCATTACCACCTCTAAATAATCTGCCTTTACACCAACTGTAAAACATTACTGCAATATAGATGTCTCTGAACATTATTCCTAGGCTCAAATCTGGAAATGAGCCAAACAGAATAACAGTGAAATAAGAAAACAGTGAAACTGTTAGTGCTAGAGAGCAATTTGGAATTATTTCTGATACAGCTCTGTCACTGGGCAAGGAGAGCTGATTTAACAGATGCTAGAACACAAAACTCTGCTGTCCTCCTTGATATTCATTTAAATTTGGGTTATATCACTCCAAAAGCATCTTTGTATATGATAGGCGCTTTTGTTTAAGGAAAAAAGCAAGCTGTATGATCTGATGATGTAAGACTTAATCTTTGAGAAACTGTGACTTCAGTGAGAGCATTTATGCATGCTGAATCTGTCTAAAAGACATCTCAGATGGTGTGGAACAGTCTAGCTGTCAGCACTGAGTTTATATAATCCCAATGAAAAGAGTTATCTGATCTTTCCATGCAGATGTAGTCACTGCCACTGTGTAAAATGCTAATTTAATCTATTACACTGCATGGGTTTTGGTGAACTCTAGGTACAGCTTCAGCAACAGTGGTGGTTTTGCACTAACCCTGCAATAAAATAGGATAAGAAAAATAAAAATAAAGAGGATGCAGTTTGGAGATGGTGTCTTTTGTAATTCAGTGGAAAATGTGAGGCATGCCATTCAGGCTTGCTTTATAACATCTCTATGTCTGCAACAGGGAAATTACAATTTTGGCTACTTTTCTCTGTGAAATATTTGTGTGCATGAGTATGCATGGTTGGTGGTTTGGTTTGTTCATTGTTGGTTTTTTGTTCTGGACATCACAAAGGTAAATGATGTGAGCAGAAACCCTTCCTGGAAATTACCAGAAAGAGAGCGGCTGTGCTGTGATCACAGTTGAATAATGGGTCCTCTTCACTGGTGCTCACTGGGAATGACCAGGGATTACTGGCGTGTCAGCCTGGCATGGCCTGTCCCTCCTCCTGCTCACAAAGGGCTCTGTGGACCACAGGACATTTCTGAGGGCCTTTTACAAAAGTGTAATTCCAAAACACATCGCCCTCAGCTGGGTAAGGGGTGGCAGTTAGCTGGGCACTCATTTGGCTTGGGAAGTTCCGCTGTTTATATTTTATGCATATTCTTGCTGAAGGCTAGTGGAACAGGAGTTGTGATTGAGAGCCTGTCATTCAAGAAATGACTTTTCAGTTGAAATAAAGCAATGAAGTTTAATGTATTTTCTGAGATAACAAACCTTAAAATTGAAGCACTGGTGGATTACATTTACCATGATTTCTGTGCAGGGTCTGTGCTGTTAGAAGTTATTTGAACAGCAACATGTCAGACAATGGTTTTCACAGTTCTGCCTTTGTTGTCTTTGCTGGTGTTTATAGGAGAAGCCCAGATGTACAAGCTAAAGAAGAACTGTGGAAACATATTCAGTAAGTATGGTGCTTATAGGGTCCGAGTGACTGCTTGGTTTGCCTTTAATGTAGTTATTCACATCCCCTCTGCTGTGGCCGTAAGGCATTACGTTCTGATTTAGTTATGTGCCACAGTAAATTATGCGGGTCTTAATGACCTGCTATGTGTAGAAGATACTGCAGATCACTGAATGCGCTGAATACAGACAACCCTTGTATGTAGATTAATTGGATGAATGTAGATGTAAAGAAGAATACAGCATTTTAGAGATTTATTCATCTGGAACTTCCAAAATGTCCTTGTTTGTAATAATGACACTTCTAAGATTAGGTTCCACATGCTATAGAACTACCAGTTAGGAAGATAGTTAGCTATTCCAAAGTATATTTGATGTGCAGTATACACAATGCTCATATGTATTGTGAAGCAACAAGATCGGATTTGAAGGGAGGTGAGAGGGAGGGTGGAACAGGATGCGACATGCAGTTGAAGCAATCAAGGTGAAGTTGGATATATTTCTTAATAGGTTTCCTATTTTGATGTCAAGATAGCTTCAGGGCTGACAACAGCTTGTTTCAGTAAATCTTTTCAGTCTAATATAATAAAAATAAGAATGGTTTTGCAGTTGGTAGTCACTGTTACATTTTTTACTTTGCCTAATCCTTTCTAGGAAAGAGCTTGTGGATCCATCTGGCCTGTCTGAGGAGCAACTGAAAGAAATTCCATACACTAAGATAGAGTGAGTTTATGGCAGGATTTTTATTTGTGAATGTAAAACCCTGCTTTTTTTTATTTTACTGTGAACTCTGTCATACTGAAATAGGAGGTGGTTTTAAACATAATCTCTAAGCTTTTATCTACTCCAATTGATCATCTAGGATGGGTTGCGTGAGGATAAGCAATAATTTTAAAACCTAATTTTTTTTCTTTCAAAAAAAAAAAAAAAAATCATCTTCATCTCTCCCTATTTCTCCCACACACTCATGAACCTGCTGGATGTCTGTATGGGCTCTATGTTTCCCTATGCTATCCATCAGTCTGTTTTATGTTATACACTACAGAATCAGAGAGAACTGAATACAAACAAGCAAATATATTTATTTCCTAAACTTCTGCTTCATTTTAAATTTTTATTCCGATCATCTAAGGCACTGTTTGACCTGTTCAACCCCTTTCCTTGCTTGTCATGGGCAGCTGCCAGGGCATAGCAATTTCCTTAAGAACGGATGTCTATTTCACTGTGATAATTGCCCATTTGGGATGCCATGTGTCAGTGCAAGCAGCTGCATGTGGCAGAAATGGGATCCCTGTTTGCATTATAATGTGCTTCCACAACACCACTAAACAGAAAAGGCTAATGTTAAAGCTGTATATAATAATGCATTCTTTATTAAATAGTTTCATTCTCAAATATGGGCATGCCAGTTTGTGACCTTTGCACTTTTAAAGCATTGAATTCCAAGCACAGACTTCGTAAGAAAAGCATCAGCTTTTTAAATTCAGCCAGTGCAAGAAGCCATCTGTTATACCTTAATAAGAAATGTGAGGATCTCCCAGTCTCCAGCTGAATTTATGGTTTTGTGCCGAAGATCTGGTTTACTAACCTACCATTGTGAATTCTGTGTCTCTCTTAGGACTCAAGGTGACCCAATCCGCATTAGGCATTCACATTCCCCTCGAAGCTACCGTCAGTATCGGCGGTCCCAGTGCTCTGATGGTGAAAGATCTGTCTTGTCTGAAG